>PITA01020894.1:0-33923 GCA_004023965.1 Spilogale gracilis | reverse complement strand
TGGGTGGCTCAGTTGGTTAAGCCACTGCCTTCGGCTCAGGTCATGATCCCGGAGACCCGGGATTGAGTCCCACATCGGGCTCCCTGCTCGGCGGGAGGCCTGCTTCTCCCTCTCTCGCTCCCCCTGCTTGTGTTCCCTCTCTCGCTGTGTTTCTCTCTGTCAAATAAATAAAATCTTTAAAAAAAAAAAAAAAAAAAAAAAAGAGTGAGTGCCTCCTTAAAGTTTGTGCCTAGGTTCCTTACATGCCTTACTCTAATTTCAGGCCTGATGCTACATTTTGCCACCCAGACCTGTCACTCGTCACTCTGTGTAGAATTAAGGCACACATTCTCCCAGATGCTCAGATTATGGGTGGCTCAGAGTTCTAGTCTGACATCTCTCTGGGGAAATGACACTCAACAGTTGCCTTGTCTGAATTCTCATCCTTTCCAGGAAGCAGCCCCTACCCAATGACTGTTAAATGCAGAGGTATAACCTTGGGTAAACTCTGCAAAGGTCATCCCATATCCAGAGCAGCCCATGGGATCAACTAAGGCCTTTTTTGTAACTGCACTGCAGTAAAGCTTCTCCTTCTGTCCCATCTTATTTCCTTCACTCATAAAAGCACTTCCTAATTACCTTTTAGCACACAAATCTGACAGCTTATTTCTTAGTGAACCACTACAGCAACTGTTGGTGTAGGAGATGTCTGGAAAAGTGGACATTAAAATAGGCTACAGCAGGGACTTTGTCCATAGTCATAAGATGAAACACTATTAGACCCTGATATACATTAGTAGTGAAATTTTAAAACTTTTCTAGGGTGAAGTAAGGTAGGAAACAATGGTAGGGAATGCACTGGCAAGTATAATGTGTCAAGCATTTGGGAGATGAGGTAGATAATAATTTAAGGACTATGGAATTGGATGGCTATTGTGGGGAGAAGAGCTGCACTGGAGAAAAACAATGAAAGACTAAGTGTGATTAATTACTAATTAAAGTTAAATGTTAATACCAGAAGGCTTCCTTGGAAGCATATTAAAAAACTCTCGGGGCACCTGGGTGGCTCAGTTGGTTGAGTAACTGCTTTTGGCTCAGGTCATGATCCTGGAGACCCAGGATCGAGCCCCGCATCGGGCTCCCTGCTCGGCGGGAAGCCTGCTTCTCCCTCTCTTAGTCCCTCTGCTTGTGTTCCCTCTCTGGCTGTGTTTCTCTCTGTCAAATAAATAAATAAAATCTTTAAAACAAAACAAAACAAAACAAAACTCTCATATCTTGTAGAAGACAGAGAAAACTGAGTATTAGACTCAGGACTCAATTATAAGAATAGCAGAGCCCCAGAGGAGATGGAATTGTCAACTTAGAAGGTATTCCATATCATAACTGGTCCCTGATTAGGAAAGGGTGAAGCCTAGAGACTTTTTTTTTTAAGATTTTATTTATTTATTTGAGAGAGGGTGAGAGAGAGCATGAGAAGGCAGAAGGTCAGAGGGAGAAGCAGACTCCCCACGGAGCTGAGAGCCCGATGCAGGACTTGATCCTGGGACTCTGGGATCATGACCTGAGACAAAGGCAGTAGTTTAACAACTGAACCACCCAGGCACCCCAAACCCTACAGACTTCAGATGGGAACCTCTTATTTGATGCACTCAAAAATCTCAAATCCCCAGATTTCCCTAAACACTTTGAGTCTGCAGAATTGGTTCACTCCTTCTGCCAAAGGCTAGCATTCAACCCTTGCCTGAAGACAATTTAGAGCTTCTTCTTGCAAAACAACACATACTTCTCTGTGGTAGACAGCCCCAAAGATGGCCCCAGCGGTCCCTGTTTCCTGATATAGCCACTCTGTTATAGCTTCCTTTTGCTCTTAATGGAAGTTTTTTAACCAACAGAATATTGCAGAAGTGCCCAAGTGTAACTACTGAGGCTATCTCATAAAAGACATGTGGCTTCCCTCTTTTTTGGGGTGAGGGGGTTGGCTGGGATAGTGGTCACCCACTCTGGGGGAAGGCAGCTTCTATGTTGTAAAAATACTCAAGCAGCATTATGGAAAAATCCGCAAGGCAAGGAACTGAAACCAATTGCCAGCAAGCCACTAAGATGTCCTCCCAAAGGCCATGTTATGAGCCATCTTGCAACCAGATGTTGCAGACAAGACTTCAAATGACGACAGCCCCAGGCAACATCTTGAGTGTAATCTCATGAGTGACCTTGAGCCAGAAACACAGAGCTAAGCCACACCCAAATTCATCCACAGAAATTGTGAAATAATAAATTTTGTTGTTTTAAGGTGCTAGATTTTGAGGTAATTTGTTACACAGCATGGATAACTAATACAGGACCTCAGGATCTACTTCCACCTCCCATCTTGGTCACCAGACCAATAATTAGGGTTAAGTCACAACATGACCCAATTGAGGAAGTTGTCTTTTAAGAAAAAAAATAAAAAATAAAAAATAAAATAAAATTTAAAAAAATATATATATAATAGATATGTATATCTATCTACATACACACACACACACACACACACACACACACACACACCCCTCCCAAATAAACTACAGGATCTAGCTAGCATGTGTTAACAGGAACTGTGATAACTCTGTTTGTGAAGAGGATTTAATACCTTAGGAGACAGTGCTAAAACATATCTAGAATAGAACTTGGATATTTGGCAAAAGCAGTAAAGTAAAAATGCCAGAACTGCTGTGGCAAACAGTGGAAGAAGGGGCAGAAGGGCTCAGAGTAGCAGGCATGCTAAAGTGGATATGCCAAAAAGATGAGAAAACACACCAGAAAACTTTGTTCCGTGGGAGCCCAAGTGACAAGGAATGCCCTAGTAGAGGGGCACTAACATCAAGAGAAGTTTCAATAGTGAACATCCTCTGTAGGGCCAGCCTGATGGAAGTAAATGTTATTACAGAATCCGACTCATTGATAGCAATGGTAATGGCAGCATCCTGCAGAGCCCAGGTAGCCATCCTTAACCACTAGAAGCATGGTGGTCACAACTGCGATTAATTCATGGAGATGATTAATAGAAGACAGAATTTCTAGGGCAAACCAAAAGGGTAATGTTCAGTCTATACCAACAAAAGAAATCAAGGATGGGTAATCAAGAGACTAGGTGCAATCCAATGAAAAGTCAAGATCCCTAGCCTAATTTCTGGATCTGAGCCAGTGTTTGACCTGGAACCTATCAATTGAAAGAGAAGTGAACTCCCCAGGAAGGAAGGTCCTATCACACCATGCTAAGTATATATACTAATAACCAGCTCAATCCCTCCCTAAAGGCATCTATGGTCATTTATTCAGGAAGTTGTACACTTGGAAAAGGGCAAATCCTAAACAATTTAAGAACTGTTGGATATAGGACACAGGTTGCCCTTGAAAGTCTAGGTTCAGATTTATCACCTCCTTCAGGGCTTAGCATTCAATCCCTTCACCTGCTGGAATATTGGCAGCTACCAGCTACCAGCTAAACCCTTCTTAAGGCACTGCCCTCTGCTGAAGAGCTTCTTTGTCTGAGATCACACCTCCTTCCTGGGGCCAGCTCACATCCAGTGACGGCACTGCGAGAATGTCTGGCTGACCCTTTTTGTCTCTGTTTAAGATAACTCTAAAAGGCTACTGCGGCTGCACAGCCACTCATGGGAGTGTAGTCAGTCAGTCACTGACTTCCAAGAGTTTGGAGCCCTCTCTTGTGCTTGGAATGCTGTCTTCCTGACCTGACCAAATGCCACCCCCCAGGCCCATGGTTCCCAGCTCTCAAGATAACTGGAGTGACCCAAATGCACGGTAGTCCTTGTCTTATGAATACAATGGTTTAATAAGTGATTTGTGGCGAGAAAAGTTACATAACTATATAGATCATTCAAATCTGCATCAGATGTCTCTTCCTTCCCCACCCCCATGCTGTCAGTTCCTCCTCTGAGGAAGGCTCTGTCCCCCAGACTCCCCCAAGTTCCAAGGTGTCACTGCTACCTATAGGAAATGCTTGATGGGAATGTGGTTAAAACTGCCTCCACTCTAGCAGAGGAGACTGTCAAGAGCTGCAGGTAACCTAGAGACCCTTTGTCTTTAGAACAACTTTATTCTCATTTTACTCTCTGAGAAATCTTGTAGACAATGTCTGGACAGCTATCATCTTCTGCACATACACAACATTTATAAGTAACCAAGCAGGGCAATGAAGCATGTTTAGTCATTTTGCATAAGAACTTCCCTTGCACAACTTCTATATATAACTCACTTGGCAACCCCCTTTTCTACTCATTGAGGCGCCAGAGCAGAACGTGTTCTTAGGAGTGCTCACAGCAACTTCTGTTGTGGGCTCCCTGAAGAAATTGAAAGAAAATTCCAGGTGTTCTATTTCCCTTACCCCATATATTCACATCCCCTGTATCTCCTAGACTTCTCTTGTTATTCCCAACCACAGCTCTTCTGCCTGGGAAGATCTGACTTCTTCCCCTGATCCACAAGTTCTCATTCCTGCCCTTGTTCTCCTCCCATGGAATTTTTCACCTTTCTCCCCACAGCTGGGTCTCCTTTGATTCCTTTAATCATCCATGTGCACTGCACCCTTTCCCAAGATAGCATCCTGGGGGAACCCCATTCCACCACGATCATTCATGAAGTCTTATCAGCATGCACTTCTACAGATATTGGACTAAAATTGCCAGTTTTCAATGGAATCTGATATAGTTTTAGAGTCAGAATACTCTTTCTAAAACTCTGTCTTTTACTGGAACGTGATCCTGGGGAAGTCCCTCCTACTTCAAGCTTCACTGTCCTCATTTGTAAAATGGAGATTATAAAACCTACACAAGATGTTTGTGGAGAGAATTAATGAGGTAAAGTAATGGGAAATGATTCTACATTTTTAACTGTTGTACAAATGTTAATTATCATTATTGTGTTGTTTCTCCCCCATGGGCCCCCTGAGACCACATCTTTTACTTCCTTTCTAACTCGCCCCTGGGTCACATATAGTGCCAGTAATGCTGTAAGCTAAAGTTAGATACATAGTTAGGAAGAATAAAAGGAAACCACTTACCTAACAGAATTAAGGCAAAATCATAACTATATTAAATCTATTGTAGACATTTTTCCACAGAGTGAATCTAGGACATTCTCTATAGAGAAAAACCATGAAAAGGGATGAAAATTTATTTGCAGCCCATTCTTACAAATCTCGCTGAATGGAAGAGAAATAGCATCAAGGCATATCCATTCCTCATTCTAACATGGGGCCAATATGGCTAGCAAGGGTAAATTGGCCTCTGGAACCCTTTCCTCAAAAAGGCTGCTACCTTTAAATAACCAGATTTTTAAAATCCTCCTTACAGAGATCATTTTTATCTCCATGGTATGATCAGTTCCTCTTCAACATCTGATGCAACCCTTAGTGTTTTCCATTGCTTTGTAGCTGTGTCAGATTTCCCTAGAAGACAGAAATGAAAGTGATGACTAAGAAGATTGTGCTTAAAATTCAAATTTTTGACCTACACATTGATTCCCCCACCCACCCCTCCCATTCCTGTCTCCTTGACTTCCAAAGGGGAAAATTACCATTTTTACAGTGTAAAACCTTCAGCTTGCACCATTACCTGTAAACGTGCCATCTCCAAGCACAAATTTAGTTTATTTGGTTGAAACTATACAAAGCAGAACCTACTCAGAGAATTCAAATTTTTTTTTCTATTTCCCTGACAATCTTCTGAAGAGATAGAAAGGGTTACATGCCAAAAGTTGACCAGTTATGGTCTATTTCCCTTATGTCACTTAGACACAATTAGGCATTTACTTATCTCCTCCCCAATACTGGCTTCTGTTCTATATTCCAATCTTGACCTAAGTCCAGTTATTTAAAGCACCATGTCTGGAATGAAGAAAGATACTGGGGAAAAAGAAAAAGAGAGTGAGGGGGAAAAACATAACAATAATATGGAGTCTTTCTTCAGGCTACCTCAACATGCTCTTATAGAACATTTCCCTCACAGAAACAGGATGACATTTCTCAATTGTTTTTATTTTCCTTCAACGACCCAAACTTGAGTAATATAGCCAGTACTTTGATGGATATCTCAGGTAATTAAAGGGTTATGTTGACGTGTTAATGAAGCTCATTTTCCAGGACATTCTCTTCCAGATGGGCTTACAGAAAGCAAAATCACCTAGAGTTTTAGCCTCACTCTCTACCAAAGGCAGATTTTCTAGTCTACTAAGGTAGCAGAAAGTAGGTTATTAGATGGCCCAAACTATTACTGACAGATCTTTTGCAAACATGCCTTAGGTAGTACCTTAGGTGTAGTGCAGAACATCCTGCAGGAACTCTATACTTCCTCCATATATTTATTGAAAGCCATGCACTGGAACTACAAAACTGATCAAAACCACCCCTAAACAGAAGTGCACAGTCTTAGATTGACCCATTAGCAGACAATTACAATACAAGTCAGGCAGCGACAAATATACAAGGGCCAGGGGCTGGGGGCAGTGTAGGGGTGGAGGGAAGGAGCTGCCTATGTCTTAAAGGATAAGCAAGAACTGCACAGGAGGGGCATCTGGGTGGCTCAGTTGGTTGGGCGACTGCCTTCAGCTCAGGTCATGATTCCAGAGACCAGGGATTGAGTCCCACATCGGGCTCCCTGCTGGGCGGGAAGCCTGCTTTTCCCTTTCTCACTCCCCCTGCTTGTGTTCCCTCTCTGGCTGTGTTTCTCTCTGTCAAATAAATAAAATCTTAAAAAAAAAAAAAAAAGACTGCACAGGAAAAGAGAAGAACAAAGGCCAATCTAGGCAAAGGGAGCAGCCAGAACAAAGAATCAAGACAAGAGAATATCCTGTGCAGAGAATCAGTAAGCGTATTTATCCTATATGTGTTTTTTATATGCTGCTACCAGTTCATGAATCAAGCCTGCCATTTTGTTTCTCTCTTCTTCTGGAGTTCCCTGGAGAGGTTGGCCTGTGAAGCATTACCTCTTTTTTCCCACTGTGCGGCCACCTCCCTCAAAGCTCTACTGCCTCATTGGCCCTCCATCACCACTCCCAGGAAACTCAGAGGTGCCAAAGCTGTCCAGGGACCCAGGGTGAGCTAAGGAAGGAGATTCTCCCCTTATCATGGCTGCTGTGATGGAGGGGTTTTCAAGCAGCACACAGTGTCTCCCAGAACATTAAGAGACAGCCCTTACAGGGCTCTACCTCAGCCCACTGGGCTCTCTCCAAATCAAAGGACTCGGAAATGACTCCACGGGGGTCTGCCATGGGATTAGAGGAAATCAGCACTTCTTCAGAATCTCCCTTTCCCCCAGAAAAGCCTAAAAGCTTTGATGTGCAGCCAAGTTCCTTCTCCCTTAGGCACTCCTCTCTTGGCACAGTTCCTCACTCCATCTGCCCTCTGACTTCTGGCTGGCTGCCCTACCAGTTTTGCAGATAGCCCACATGTGCCTTGGTCCTGACAAGAGGATCCAGCAGTAGTCAGAGCTGGGGGCCTTTCTATGGCATTTCTTTCTCCTTCAAGGAAAAGTGAGAAAGCAAATCTCCAAACATCATTTTCGGTACAGAAACTGTTATTGGCAGATACCTCTGGAGAGGGGAACAGAACAGCTGGGGGACAGGGTGGAGGGAGACTGACTTTTTTACACACTCTTTGGTGGTTGTGAGTTTTGTACTGTGCATATGAATCACCTATTCAAGAAGCATAATTTTCTAGGAATTTTAGAAAGAAAAGTAATTTTTTTGAAACCCAGAGTTTGAAGAATATTTTTGAGAATGCAATATTGAGGCCTTTCCTATGTACTCAAATGACTTGTTAATCTTATAGGTAAAAAGTCAGTCAGTTAAAAAAAAAAGTGGTGATTTAAGCAGACCTCAGACAATAAACTTGCTGTGAGACTTTATGTCTCTGTGCCTCAGATTCCACATCTGTAAACTGAGGACAATTATAGTATCTATCTCACAGATTTATTGTGAAATTAAATGAACTAATATATATGAAGCACATAGTGAATGCTGTGTAACTGGTTGCTAACAATCATTATCCTTATTTTTTCATTATTATTTTTTTTTACCATAACCCAGCCACTCTACCCCTTTTTTGTTTTTTAAGATTTTATTTATCCATTAGAGAGACAGCACTGAGCTGGGAACCTGACGTGGGGCTCCATCCCAGGACCCAAAGACCATGATCTGAGCTGAAGGCAGATACTTAACCAACTGAGCCACCCAGCTGCCCCAACAATCATTATCCTTAAAAGTTGCTGCTCACCTCTGTCACCTTCTGCTATAGCATGTGCTAAGAAGAAAAGCTCCAGGTAAGTAAAGCACACCTCTAAGTATTAAAAATGAAATCTTAGGGCCACCTGGGTGGCTCAGTTGGTTAAGTGTCACTCTTGATTTCAGCTCAGGTTGTGAGATCAAGCCCTGCATTGGGCTCCCTGCTCAATGAGGAGTCTGTTTCTCTCCCACTCTTTCTCTGCCCCTCTCTCCACTCATGTACTCTCTCTCTCTCTTAAATAAATAGATATTTTTAAAAAATGAAATGTGAGTGCTTTCAAAGCACTTGTCACACTTTGCTGTCTCCGGCCTGCAGGAGAAACTCCTTCATGTGAATCGTCCCTGCCAAGCTCTACCTCCAATAACCTCCCATATGACAGAGTGTAGGCACTGTGTCAGGGACCTGAGTTCAAGCACTTGTTCCTTCACCAACCAGCCATGAGACTCTTAGGCAAACCACAAGGTCTCTAGTCTTAATTTGTTTACAGGAATGTCAGAGGACCAAGCAAACTACTGTAAGTGAAAGGCTTTGTACCCACCCAAACTCTGCAAATGAGGTACATTTCTTTCAAAAATACACCAACTGATGATCTATTACATGGAATAGCTGAGCTCAAAGAACAAGTGTCTGGCAAGTCAATGCCATGAGAAAAGTTTACTTTTTGGTAAAAACTCTGCAGTGATTGAATCAGCTGCTGAAGGACTAGCCCCCTCCGAGAATGCTCTCCTGGTGGGGCTGCCGGTGTCCCACTTTGCACCACTACCTCAGGGTAGAAAAGCCCTAAAAGTCTGAACTGTTCCTTTTCTCCTCCAGATGTTTCCTCTGGGATTGACACTCTGCATCCTTTCACTTCTCTGGAAATAACTTGGCTCCCTTCAAATCCAAGGCGCCAAAACATACTGCAGATTCTTATACTTTAATCCACAACGACTTTTAATCAGTTTTAAAAATCTCAGAGAATCGAGTTCCCCAGTTCTGTGACTCCAGAGTAAGTCAGTTAATCTCTCTAGGCCACAGCTTCCTTACTAGGAAAATGATATTTCAGATTCTAAGAGTCAACATGAGCTTGGCACAAGTGTAAACTTGGTTACCACTGTTTCCTAGCTCTCTGACCCTTCTGGATAATTCCATAAACTTCCACCAGGCTGAAATCCATCTCACTCTCAGATTTCTCTGGTTTTAAAGAAAGTGGGTGGTGACTTGTTTTTGTTCTCAGGTGTGAAAGGTTGCTCTTGTCCCATCCTGGCCCACCTGGCCAGGGTTCTCACACAACTGTTGCTTAGAAAATTCTTGCTTAGTGAAGAGACAAAGGAAGGAATGCATGGATGAATGGATTAACTTGTTCATTCATTCAACAAATACTTACTGAGTGTCTATTGTATACTGGAGAGAGTAGTTCAGTAAGAACATGATCCACCTATTCCGTGGAAGTGAGGGGCCAGGGGAAGCTCCCCCTAAGTAAGTGAAATCTGACTGAGACCTGAAGGAAGAGTAGGAGGTAACTCTACCAGAAGTATTCACAAGACCCAAAGGCCTGTCAGCTACAAAGAAGAAATGAATGGATGAATGAAGGAATGAGAGAATGAATGAGTGAACTAAAGGACCAATGAGTGGGCAGTTTCCCTTTGGTTACTGGCACTGTACCTCTCATTGGGCTTCTTTTTCAAAAGAATTTAGCACCTCTTCGTTGCGGGACACATATGGTTACATTTCATTAGTCTGTGAAGCAGGTCTAGCAAGTCCCGGACACCTGCCACTGTGGTTAGAAAAGAATTTGGCAGTACCTATAAAATACTTCCTTGGTTCGTATTGTGCAGGAAACAGTCATTATCCCCATGGAGGGCTGAGACATTTCAGACTTCTGCTGCTTCAGGGGATTTGCTCCTCTCTTCACTAATTCACCCCAAGTTTTTCCAAAGGATAGCTTCCATACCCAGCCCTTTCTATTATCAACATAGTTGAAACACCTTCCCATAGTGGCTATAGCAATTTTGATTTTTTTAAATTTTGCAATAAAATCCAGTAAATCCAGTATAGAAATTTAATCATATCTTTCTTTCTTAAGTTGAAAATCCTCAAGGGAGATAATTTACTAAGCAGAAAGAAAAAAAAAAAAAAGAACTTTTGTCATTCCTGAGAAGGGGGGAGGGAGGGAGGAAAAAAACCCATAAATGCCACTACTGACTAATTCCATCTATTTTTGGAAGGCCTTGGGGGGTTTTAGGGCTTTCTTTCCATATGGTAAATTAAACCCTGGCATTCCTCTGAAAAAGGAATGTGCAGCCTTTGCTGCCTGGAGCACTCACCTGCAACAGCCATAATTAGGAGCCTGAAAGGTGAGTGGGAATTTTGGGAGTGGGATCCGGTTTCTAGTTGCACCCCTACCTGTGCTGGGGTACTGCAGGTCACTGGCATTTTTAAAACCTGTGAATCAAGTGTGACCCTCATCTGAGGGCTTTCCCAGGGCCCCTGTGGACTTGAAATGGTGGTCTTCTAGCACTTGCTTCCCCTGCTTGTATCTACTACTACGGACTCCATTTACACCTGACTTAGACAGTGGATGCTGGGGTCAGATGCCCAGATCTGTCTCTCTCTATGAGTCTGCCCTGAACTCTATCAATTCAGTGTGAACCCTACAAAAAATGTCACTTGTTAGAAGTTTAGGAAGTGTTTTGTTGTTAACAAATGGCATTTACATGATACTGGTACACTTGGAGGAGTAAAGCTGGGCACACTGGGAGGTACGTTCTTGCCATGTTTTTAGTTCTACCGTGCTTATAAGAACTAATCACACCTGCCACTTTATGTCTTCCTCTATCAGGTTGTTGACATTACATGGAAAATAGATGTTTGTTCATTACACAAGCCTCTCTACTTTTGTGTATATTTGAGACTTTCCATGATAAGGGGAAAGAAAAACAAACAAGCACAGCATTTCACAAGCTGTAGGATCTTTGATGCTTTTACTTTCTGCTCTTCAGCCCAACTGAAGACATCTACTAATGAGAAAGCTTGGAAAGTCAAGCAGCCCCAAATCCCAGCTCATTTTGCTCTGTTGCTTAAAAGTGGGGCTCAATTTTTTTTTGCATTTTATATCTCACCAATACTTCCATAAAGGAACTCTGTCTCATCAGGATTAAAATTAAAGGTTCATTTCTTCTAAAAGGGAAATTACATATTAACAGGCATTCTGATGTTATTCTTACCTTTTACCTAAAAGGTAATGGCTTTAAGGGCATTTATAATTATAATGTTATTACTGGAAGTAAATTTTATTCCTCTGTCTAGAAAACATATTAGCAAATGATGATGTCACAGTAGTTTAATTTTACAATACAACAATTGAGGATTTTTACAACTACCTTAAGTCTAAACCACAACACAGATAAGTAAAACACTGAAAATGAATTCTGTAATTGTCATTGCCACACACACACAAAAAAGAATCCATTGAACATTTACAGAGTTAATAACAAGACATCGCATGCTTCCAGATAATCATGGGGGTGAAACTACACTGGCTTCTTAGGAAATGTTATAAAAACTCCACATCCCACCTACACAACTTCAGGTCACAAGTGTTCTATTCCCAGTCGAAAACTGTTCCCTCAGCAATGTTTTTAATACATGCAAGGCCAGGACAAGTTGGCATTCCGTCTCCCCCTTTCCTGTAGATGGAGACAAGTGGACACATAAAAGAGGCGGGGCAGAGGCTGAGGACTCCAAGCCAACTCTCATCAGAGCACTATTCCCACCCCACTCCACAACACCCCAGCTTGGTCCTGACATTAAATCAGCTTCCTGGGCTCCGGGTGAGAGCAAAAAACAAATTTCCTCACGGTCCATTAAAACGTCCACTGGTTATTCAAAAGAAAACCTTAGAATCTGCTTGATAATATGGATCATTTTGAACTAACAGGATGATGAGGGCCAGTTTGAGCTAGCGAAAACTTCCTTTATGCTTCAATGTGATTTAGAGGACAATTTTTAAAGATTTTTATTTATTTATTTGCGAGAAAGAGTGAGCAAGCTGTACAAGCAGGGGGAATAGCAGGCAGAGGGAGAAGCAGGCAGAGGGAAAAGCAGGCTCTCCACTGAGCAGGGAGCCCAATGTGGGATGCAACCCCAGGACCCTGGGATCATGACGTGAGCCGAAGACAGCTGCTTAACTGAGTGAGCCACCCAGGCTCTCCCTAGAGGGCAAGTTTTTAAAGTAGTTTTATTACACTGAAAAAAGAAAATTATGGTTTAAATCTACAGTAGGTTAACAAAGGATGGTTTTATGGGTATCTCTTGTTTGATGACTTGGCAAGAAAGACTTTCAATGTAGTCATTTATTAAATTCTAAAATGTCCAAATAGAGCTTGGTGACCATTTCGTTGTTTTTTGTTTTGTTTTGTTTTGTTTTGCTTTGCTTTGTTTTTTTAGCTTTTGGTTTGTCTGTTTTTAAGCTTTCTTATAAAATTCTACTCCCATTCCAATATAATAGCAATGGCTTTTGCCCAGTTTACCTTCTCATATCTACTATTTGTCTACTCTATCTTATTGGGGTTATGACCTCTTATTAAATCATTAGTTGCATGTAATCTTTTAAGAAGGAAAAGCTGCAAAACCAGGCTCTCTTAAGAATCCTTGCTCCAGGACAAAGGGGTAACAGGCAATCTGCAAGAGAAAATGCAGAGTGCAACATAGAACAAGGGCATCCACACAGCTTCCTGGAGGGGCACAAGTAGTGCCAGGGCCCCATGCCAAAGAGGGGCATGTGCTGCGTGAGTTCGGCATGCACATCCATGGTGCCTGCACACACAGCGTGCGTGCTTATTCCATAGGTCAGTCTCCTTCCTCTCGCCCACAGCTATCCTGTAGAAGT
This sequence comes from Spilogale gracilis, assembly GCA_004023965.1. NCBI lineage: Eukaryota > Metazoa > Chordata > Mammalia > Carnivora > Mephitidae > Spilogale > Spilogale gracilis. The sequence continues at coordinate 20,796 of PITA01020894.1, read as the reverse complement.
TGGTATACTAACCCGTATTCCAGAATCCTCTGGAAGCCTCACCCCACACCTAACTACTCTCATTTATATTAAAGGGAAGATTCAAAACCCCAATATGCTCTTTCAGATTAAATAAGACTTAGGAGAGTAAGGTTCCATGTAAACCATCATACAAGGCCAGGCAGAAGATGTGACTTGGCCAGAGGAGGTAAGAGTAAATATATAGGCAGAGCTTCTAGGTCCACTGAAAGAATTAAAAGTTTGCATTTATTCACCCCAAACCCATTAAAATGGCATTGCAAAAAAAGTTGTTAAGGAGAAAAAAACCTAAGCAGCCAAGGAAATCTGTGTATGGGACTTCAGCCACAGATGTGGGTAGAGTGAAATACCAACAGAAAACAGGGAGATTAACTAGAAGACACACAATGAATGAGACACACAGGTGAACATGCACACAGCCACTGATATCACCTTTTTGCTAACCTTTGTTAGACTGAGCTATCAGAATACTTGCAAGGCAGATTTACATCCTCCAGTCAAGAGATTAGACAACTCCTCTCTGGGGCAACTGAATGTTCCAGGAGAAACCAGCCCCCACCTCTGCATGTACTGAAACTTAAGGTCTTCTAGTGGAAAAATCAGGAGCCCTTGTAGATCTGTCTTCAGAAAAGGCCACCAGGGCGCCTGGGTGGCTCAATTGGTTAAGTGACTGCCTTTGGCTCAGGTCATGATCCCAGAGACCCAGGATCAAGCCCTGCATGGGCTCCCTGCTCAGCGGGAAGCCTGCTTCTCCCTCTCTCACTCCCCTTTCTTGTGTTCCCTCTCTGGCTGTGTTTCTCTCTGTCAAATAAATAAATAAAATCTTAAAAAAAAAAAAAAGAAAGAAAAGAAAAGCCCACCAACTAATAAGCCCCACCGACATCAAACTTCCAATCCCCATTTTAGTATCTCTCCCTTACAAATAAGTAACCAAGACATTTGGAAAAAAACACACCATTCTTTTGATAGAAATAGACCAAATGCAAAGATGAACTCAGGAGAAATATAAAAAATAAGAATTAGAAGAAAAATGTTTTAAGCCAATATTCACTTCCCCAGAGAGCTAAAAGAAGATATATTCATGGCACAAAAAGAGACACACAGGTCAGTGGAACAGAACAGAGAACCCAGAAATGGACCCTCAACTCTATGGTCAACTAATCTTCAACAAAACAGGAAAGAATATCCAATAGAAAAAAGAGAATCTCTTCAACAAATGGTGTTGGAAAATTGGACAGTCGCATGCAGAAAAATAAAACAGGACCATTTCCTTACACCATACACAAAAATAGACTTAAAAGAGATGAAAGACCTCAACGTGACATAAGAGTCCATCAAAATCCTAGAGGAGGCGGCGCCTGGGTGGCTCAGTTGGTTAAGCCACTGCCTTCAGCTCAGGTCATGATCCTGGAGACCCGGGATCAAGCCCCACATTGGGCTCTCTGCTTGGCGGGAAGCCTGCTTCTCCCTCTCTCACTCCCTGTGCTTGTGTTCCCTTTCGTTCCCTTTCTCGCTGTGTTTCTTGCTGTCAAATAAATAAAATCTTAAAAAAAAAAAAAATCCTAGAGGAGAACACAGTCAATAACCTCCAAGATTTTGGCCACGGCAACTTCTTGCTAGACATGGCTCCAAAAGCAAGGGAAATAAAGGCAAAAATTAACTATTAGGTCTTCATCAAGATGAAAAGGGTTTTCACAGCAAAGGAAATAGTCAACAAAACGAAAAGACAACGGACAGAATGGGAGAAGAGATTTGCAAATGTCTTATCAGATAAAAGACTAGTATCTAAAATCTATAAAGAACTTACCAAACTCAACACTCACAGAACAAATAATCCAATCAAGAAATGCACAGAAGGGGCGCCTAGGTGGCTCAGTTGGTTAAGCGACTGCCTTCGGCTCAGGTCATGATCCCAGAGATCTGGGATGGAGTCCCACATCGGGCTCCCTGCCCGGCAGGAAGCCTGCTTCTCCCTCTCTCACTCCCCCTGCTTGTGTTCCCTCTCTCACTGTGTTTCTCTCTGTCAAATAAATAAAATCTTTAAAAAAAAAAAAAAGAAAGAAAGAAAGAAATGCACAGAAGGGGCGCCTGGGTGGTTCAGTTGGTTAGGCGATTGCCTTTAGCTCAGGTCATGATCCCGGAGACCCAGGATCGAGCCCCACATCGGGCTGCCTGCTCGGCGGGAAGCCTGCTTCTCCCCTCTCACTCCCCCTGCTTGTGTTCCCTCTCTGGCTTTGTTTCTCTCTGTCAAATAAATAAAATTTTAAAAAAAAGAAAAAAGAAATGCACAGAAGTCAGGAACAGACATTTCTCCCAAGAAGACATCCAAATGGTCACCAGACACATGAAAAAAATGCTCCACATCACTTGGCATCCGAGAAATACAAGTCAAAACTACAATGAGATGCTGCCTCATACCAGTCAGAATGGCTAAAATGAACAAGTCAGGAAACAACATATGTTGGCGAGGAAGTAAAGAAAGGGGAACCCTCTTAACCTGTTGGTGTGAATGCAACTGCTGCAGCCACTCTGGAAAACAGTTCAGAGGGTCCTCAAAAAGTTGAAAACAGGGCGCCTGGGTGGCTCAGTGGGTTAAAGCCTCTGCCTTCGGCTCAGGTCATGATCTCAGGGTCCTGGGATCGAGGCCTGGATCGGGCTCTCTGCTCGACAGGGAGCCTGCTTCCTCCTCTCTTTCTGCCTGCCTCTCTGCCTTACTTGTGATCTCTCTCTCTCTCTGTCAAATAAATAAACAAAATCTTTAAAAAAAAAGTTGAAAATAGAGCTATCCTATGATCTAGCAATTGCACTACCAGGGATTTACCCCAAAGATACAAATGTAGGGATCCGAAGGGGCAACTGCACCCCAATGTTTATAGCAGCAATGTCCACAATAACCAAACTACGGAAAGAGCCCAGATGTCCATCGACAGATGAATGGATAAAGTTGTATTCAATGGATTACAACTCAACCATCAAAAAAGTGAAATCTTTCCATTTACAATGATATGGATGGAACTAGAGAGTATTATGCTAAGCAAAATAAGTCAATCAAAGAAAATGATCACATGATCTCACTCATAGGTGGAATGTGAGAAACAAAACATAGGATCATAGGAGAAAAGAGTGAAAAATAAAACAAGATGAAATCAGAGAGGGAGACAAACCATGAGATACTCTTAATCATAGAAAACAAACTGAGGGTTGCTGGAAGGGAGTGGGTGAGGGGATGGGGTAACCGGGTGATAGACATTAAGGAGGGCACATAATGTAATGAGCACTGGATATTATATAAGACTGATGAGGGATGCCTGGGTGGCTCAGTCAGTTGAGCACCTGCCTTCAGCTCAGGTCATGATCCGATGGTCCTGGGATTGAGTCTCTCATCAGGCTCCCTGCTCAGTAGGGAGCCTGCTTCTCCCTCTTCCTCTGGCTGGCACTCTGCCTACTTGTGCTCCCTTTCTCTCTGTCAAATAAATAAAATCTTTTTTTAAAAAGTCTGATGAATCACTGACTTCTACCTCTGAAACTAATAATATATCATATGTTACTTAATTGAATTTAAATTTAAAAAAATTTTTTAAATGAACTCTCATTTTCCCAAGTTAAAAAAAAAGATATATTCATGAAACAAGACACTATTTTTAAAATGAGAGCTTTGGGGAATTCTAAATATGACAGCAAATATGAAAAGTTCAAAGGGCTAAATAATAAAACTGATAATGATAGGGTGCCTGGGTGGCTCAGTAGGTTAAAGCTTCTGCCTTCAGCTCAGGTCATGATCTCAGGGTCCTGGGATTGAGGCCTGCATCGGGCTCTCTGCTCAGTGGGGAGCCTGCTTCCACCTCTCTCTCTGCCTGCCTCTCTGCCTGCTTGTGATCTCTCTCTGTGTCAAATAAATAAATAAAATTTTTTTAAAAAACTGATGATGATAATAACAAATAATAAGCTAATAATAATAAATGATAAGCTAAATAAATAATGAGCAAATTCCCAGAAACAGTAAAAAGAGAAAGAAATGGAAAAGAGAAAAACAGTTTTGTTTGGTTGTTTTTGTTTTTTAAATATAAGATTAATCCAGAAAGACCAATATCCAGAAAAAGAGAATAATGAAAACAGAAAAAGAAAGAGAGGGAGGGAGGGAGGGAAAACAGAAACAAGGAAGGAAGAAAGAAATGTAATCTTCATAAACGATGCAGCTCATAGGTAATTGGGGCTGAAGCAATTTAGCACACCATAGAACATTAAGCCAAATGGCAAAAATGGAAAACCATCAAAATTTATAGCAGTCCTCAAAAGACTCAGGAACTGGCAGTTCCAGATACTTTAGAATATTAGGGTTAAGGTGAAGCAAATGAAAGAAAGGCTGAGTGAAGGTGGCCTGAGAAGCAATTAGAACTTCTATTGCCTCCCAGCTCTATATCACTGAGTCTACACCCTGCCCTTCCCCACACTGTTAGAAAATGGTAGGTTTATTCTTTGAAGAAATTCTTCTTGGATTGGAAGTCAACTGGCTCAGCCACTGGTTGGGAACAGAACCACAAACTGGACGTATAGTGATCATAAAATGCTGATTCCCAGCTCTATTTCCCCAGTTGGCTACCAGAACACTGGCAGAATAACCTTATGAACTTGACAGCAGAAAAGAAAAGTTTCTTTCTGGAGAATGTGACCAGCCCAAGAAAAAAGATCAGAAAATAGGCACCTGGTGTCTCAGCTGGTTAAGTGTCTGTTTTCAGCTCAGATCATGATTTGGGGTCCTGGGATCCAGCCCTGGGTTGTGCTCTCTATCCAGCAGGGAGTCTGCTTCTCCCTCTCCCTCTGTGAGCTCTCTCACCCTTGCTCTCTCTCAAATAAGTAAATAAAATTTAAAAAAAAAAAAAAAGATTAGGGGCGCCTGGGTGGCTCAGTTGGTTAATCAACTGCCTTCGGCTCAGGTTATGATCCTGGAGACCTGGGATCGAGCCCCGCATCGGGCTCCCTGCTCGGCGGGAAGCCTGCTTCTCCCTCTCTCACTCCCCCTGCTTGTGTTTCCTCTCTAGTTGTGTTTCTCTCTGTCAAATAAATAAATAAAATCTTTAAAAAAAAAAAAGATTAACTAAGTCCTTTAGTTTTAGAAAAAAACTAAATCAGATTACCTACAATAAATAGTGCTTCATGCTACGGTGAAGCTCAGTCAACAAGTCCCATCTACAAGCTCAGAGAGAGATTCCAATTAGTTTTTTAATTTTCTACTCTAATCCTGAGCAGACATCCAAGGATTACCAGATTTCTAAGGAAGGGTGAAAATAAGAAAACTAGATAACAAAACAAATTAAAAAAACAATTTGGAGGAAACAAAATAATTCAGAATAAAGAAATTAAAAAGTGCTATTAAGGGGAGCCTGAGTGGCTCAGTTCATTGAGTGTCCAACTCTTGGTTTTAGCTCAGGTCATGATCCCCTGGTTCTGGGACTGAGCCCACATCTGGCTCTGTGCTCAGTGGCGAGTCTGCTTGAGATTTTCTCTCCATCTCTCTTTCCCTCTGCCACTCCCCATGAGCATGTTTTCTCTCTAAAATTTAAAAAAAAAGTGTCATCAGTATTCTCAATAAAATAAGACACAATGTTATACCCTTCAAACAATAATAGTAAACTATGAAAACAAACATCAGGTTCCAAAAGAGAGAAGTATTAGAAATTAATAAACTTTATGGTAATAATGAGAAAAGGAAAAGAAGGATCAGAAAAAAAAAGTGGAGGTATTCTCCAAAAAAGGAGAGTAAAACACAGAGGGAACAACAGAAAAGAAAAAGACATTAGAGGACCAACTGCAGGATTTCCAATATCTAATTAACAAGAGTTTCAGAAACAGAGAACAGAAAACCAAAGGGAGGAAATCATCAATAAAATTCAAACAAATTTCTCAGAAGTGAAAGATGGGAGTTTCTGGATTTTCTGAAGGGGCCACTGAGGGCCCAGCATAACAGGTAAAAAATAGGCCCATGCCCAGGAACATTTATTGTGTGAACTATGGAGACAAAGGGAAGATCCTCTTTGTCTCGACTACTAGAGGATATTCGCCACCAAAACAAGAGAGTAAACCAAGAAAAAGGAAGAGATAAGGAATTCAACTCAGAAGAAAAACAGGAAATTCCAAGGTTTATATTCAAAGGAATGTCCTAAAATGACAGCTTGCAACAGTATGAATAGCACTCAAACCATACAGAATAGGGTTGAGATGGGGATTGGGGAGGCTCTATGTAAGAGAAAGAAAGAGATTGGTAGATTACCTAATTTGGGTTGATCTGTGTCTATTAGAAGAAGGTAAATACAGAGAAAATTAAGTAAATGGCTGGAATGGGAGTGTGGAGGGGGTGCCAACAAGTAATTTCAGGAAAAACAAGAAGAAAAGAAACAACCACAGTCCACAATGCTCAACTGTGAATTGTAATTGCCTAGATAAGTTACGTAAGTACAGAAGTTGATTTAATCGACACATGTATTATCTTTAGAGTATGTGACCCAGGAACAGAGGGGAAGGTGATCTAAGAGAGTTGGATGCTTATCTACTGTAACAGGTGATAGAAAATGTCTAAAAGTCACAAATCAAAGCAGTATAATCTAGACATATTATTTGGAAGTGCCAAGATATATACTCTAGAAAAAATGGCCAAGAGAATAAAAAGTGGTTGTCTCTGGGAAGGGGCACTGGAAGAGTGTAAAGAACAATGCAGGAAATCACTGTGTTTATTATAAACTTTTTAATACTATTTAACTTTCTAAATGATGTACATGTATACTTTTTTCTTAAAAGATTTTATTTATTTGACAGAGAGAGAGAATCACGGGTAGGCAGAGAGGCAGGCAGAGAGAGAGAGCGCCCGCGCACGCGCGAGGAGGAAGCAGGCTCCCTGCTGAGCAGAAAGCCCAATGCGACCTCAATCCCAGGACCCTGAGGTCATGACCTGAGCCAAAGGCAGAGGCTTAACCCACTGAGCCACCCAGGTGCCCCTGCATGTATACTTTTGATAAAGCAATTGATTTTTTTTTTTTAAGATTTTATTTATTTGACAGAGGGAAACACAGCCAGAGAGGGAACACAAGCAGGGGGAGTGAGAGAGGGAGAAGCAGGCTTCCCGCCGAGCAGCGAGCCCGATGTGGGGCTCGATCCCCGGTCTCCGGGATCATGACCTGAGCCGAAGGCAGTCGCCTAACCAACTGAGCCACCCAGGCGCCCCTAAAGCAATTGATTTTTTTAAAATATGTCCTATTTTTTCAAAATAAGAAAATAAAACAAAGGTCTTTATACTTAGTTCTTAATTAAATCAATGAATCAACAGGGTGATGGATTACTGACTCCTCCAGATAATAGGGACTCAATAAATACTTTAGTCAAGTTGATAAGTATTTTGGGCTACATCAATAAAATAATATGGAAAAAGTTAATAGATAACACTCACTATGTATCAGCCTTTGGTCTCAGTCCTGGGCATATATCACATCATTTAATTTTCACAACCCCATGAGAAAAATGCTGACAATGTCCCATTTTAGAGACAAGGGAACTGAAGGACAGAGGAGGTCATATAGTTCATTCTAAGTTACAGAGCTAGAAAGTGTCAAAGCTGAATCTATACCCAGTCTGGCTGGCTCTGGAGTCTCCACTCTTTGCTAAACTTCACAGCCAAGGAGGAGTTGTCTTATGGTCAGGCCGCAGTTGGAATAATCTGTTCTGTTTTGAACACACACACATTCTCTCTCTCTCTCTTTAGTAGTGGAATGTAATCACAGGAGGTTGAACAGGATGTGAGAAGACCAAAAACTATGCAAGCTGGTGTGGGAATAGGAACAGTTTGTCAGTGATGACAATCATGTCTAATGTCTAATCATGTTTCAAGGGCGCTGATGAAGAAGAGGCATTAAACTTATTCCTTGTGTCCCAAGTAGTAATACCAAAACCAATGGCAGAGATTATCTGAAGCTATATTTCAGTTTTAGGAAGACTTTATCCACTGTTCAATGGGAAGTCAACCTCAGGAAGACCTTATCCACTGTTCAATGGAAAGTCAACAAGAAACTACATGGTTCCATTACTGACAATCATTAGCTCATCAAACTCCAGGCTTAGAAGAAAATCTAAAGACATTTCATCAATCAACCTCAAGATGCTTAAATCACATTAACATTACCCTCCTCAAAGGTATTCTCAAACATTTCAGAGATAAAGAACACAGAAGGGGAAGCATACTCTTAAAAAAAATTAAATCAAAGTTAAACATGCACACAACTTAAGGAGTTTAATAGTTCTACAAGATTTGTTATGAAAAGTTCCTCACTGGAGGCATCCACTTTCAATTTTTTTTTTTTAGATGATCCTTTTGGAAAATTTTACCTCTAGATTTCTAAATAATCTCCTTATATTGCTAATTCTTGATTTTTCTGGATTAGGCATTCTCCGTTAACTTCCCACAATGTTATGATTTTATTCTCTTTCACTACCCTCCCACAATATACCCTCTCTATCTCTTTACTATTTAAACATAGTTTATGTAATTTTGGTTAGATCAATATTTAGTGTTTATATTATTTTTAATTATGTATTTATTTTAAATTTTTTTTAAAGATTTTATTTCTTTGACAGAGAGAGAGAGAGAGATCACAAGTAGGCAGAGAGGCAGGCAGAGAGACAGGAGGAAGCAGGCTCCCTGACGAGCAGAGAGCCTGATGCGGGCTTCGATCCCAGAACTCTGGGATCATGACCTGAGCCAAAGGCAGAGGCTTAACCCACTGAGTCACCCAGGTGCCCCTAATGTTTATATTATTATAAATAAACACTATTCAGAATTAAATCATGTAAACTATGATTTTTTTTTTCCTTTCCTTAAACACCTTTGTGATTCCTCTGGAATTAATACAAAGTCTCCCTTTTTGCCTTTGCTTATTTTTAAAAATGTACTTAGTAATACAAATCCTCCATTTTCTATTCAATATCTGAATTTCTTCTTGAGACATTCATACACATCACTTTTCTAGCCATTTTACCTCAAGGAAGCCTATCTCTGAGCCTCCCAGATTTTCCCAATGTGGCCTGGCACGCCTAGTGCACATTTGCTGTCTGGGAAATGCCCTTACCATCACCTGTAGATTCCCTTCAACTTTCTCCTGTTTTCTGTATCTCTTGTCTCACTCTTACTTGGTTTCCCCATTATTTTAGTGGTGTCCACCCCACAGTAACTTCTTAAGAAAGGTTGTGTGGGAGGTAAAAAAATTTTTAATGTTTCAAGATTAAATAGATCTTCATTCTACCTCACATTTAATTCTAAATTGCGTTCTAGCTTCTAGTATTGCTGTTGAAAAGTCTGGAGTCATTCCGATAGCCATTCTTTGCATATGACCAGTTTTGTCTCCCTTGAAGTTTTTAAGATTGTCCCCTTGTCTTGAGTGTCCTAAAATTTCACAATACTGTGCCCTGGGTGTGGGTCTATTTTCTTGCATTGTGCTGGGCACTCAATAGGCAATTTCAGAGAGGAAACTCATGTCTTCCAGTTCTGGGAAATGTACTTGAATTACTTTGTTGATGACTTCCTCCCCTTGGTTTGTTCTGTTCCCTCTTCTGGACACTTTTATTCAGAAACTGCACTTCCTGGACTGATCCTCTTATTGTTGTATCTTTAATTTATCACCAATGCTTATATATTGTTTCTTTCTATTTCTGGAATATTTCCTCAACAGCATCTTCCAACCCTTCTGTTGAAATATTCACTTTTTTTGTCAGTTTGTTAATTTCCCAGAGCATTTTTTTTTTGTTCTACTGATTGCCTTTTCTAGCATCCTATTTTCATTTTATGGTTAAAATATTTTTTATTATCTCTAAAGACATTAATAATAGTTTTTCTCCTTAGAGTTTTTCTCTTTCCATAAATCTCCTTTTTTCCCCGCCTTTGAGTTGGCTTTTCCAGTTGCTTATTTCATTATTTTGGTGTCTTTCATTTGAGGCTATTCTTGAGGCTTTCATTTGAGGCTTATCATTTGAGGGGTCTGTTATTCCTTGGTTGTCTGCTCATATTAAATAGGGACTTAAAAACTGGCTGGAAGCTCTGACTTTTCAGTGGGATTTGGCCAATTTTGTTTTCACTATAGTGGAACCTAGCTGAGTTGTTTGGTAGGGAACCTCCAACATCAGAAACATCAGATATTTCTTCTTGGATTGGTCAAATACACCAGAGCATACTCTTCTGTTCTGTTTGGAAGTTGGAGTCCTGGCTCACAGAATTCCAAGAGCCTATGGGTGTTGGTGGATAATATTTCTGCCACTACCCTCAACTACACTGTAGAAGCAAACAAGTAGAGTAAGAGCACGAACTCTGAAGCCAGGATTGATATACAAGCTTTGCCACAGCATGATCTTAGGCAAATTATTTAGCTCCTCTGTGCCTCTGTTACCTTATCTGTAAAGTATGGTTAGATTAGTTTTCTAGGCTCTATAACAACTCACTATGATATAGAAACTTAAAACAATATGCATTAATTATCTCACAACCTCCATGGAGTCAAGGCACGACTTAGGCAGGCATTCTGCTCAGGAACCCATACAATTGCAATCCAGGTATTGGCTAGGCTGTGTTCTTATCTGGAAGCTTACTGCTTTCAGGTTCACTCAAGTTGTTTGCAGAATTCATTGCCTTATGTCTGTAAGACTGAGAACCCCTGACTCCCACTGGTTTTGAGCTGAAGGCCACCCTTGGATCCTAGAGGTTTTCCTCAGCTACTAGAAATGGCTTCAGTTCCATGCAACATAGCTGCTTACTCCATCAAGCCAGAAAAAAGAGTGTCCAAAGCTAGTCTGCTACCAAAATGGAGCCTTATATAATCATGAGAGTTATATCCATCATCTTTGCCATATTCTAGTTAGAAGCAAGGCGTAAATCTCATTCACACTGAAGGGGAAGTGATTATACAAGGGATGTGAACACCAATTTTATATACATATTGTTATAAATAATTATATACATATAATTATATATAAATATATAAATTTTATATATAATTTTGTATATAAAATAAATTCGTATTTATATAATTATATATTCATATTAAATAAATTCTATATAAACATATTTATATATTTGTATAAAATAAATTATATATAAATATATTTATATAATATACAATAACATATTTTATAATTATATATTTATATATTGAATATACAATTAAATTATATATATTTGTATATATTTATTATAATTAACATTAATATTAATATATTAAATAAATCATTATAAAAGAATGTTACTTATTTATAATATATTTATATATTATATATAATTTAAGTATGTAAGTATATAAGATACTTTTATACTTAAGTATAAGTTTTGTTTTTTTTGTTTTTTTTTTTTTTTTTTTTTTTTTTTTTTTTTTTTTTTTAAGATTTTATTTATTTATTTGACAGAGAGAAACACAGCCAGGGAGGGAACACAAGCAGGGGGAGTGAGAGAGGGAGAAGCAGGCCTCCTGCCGAGCAGGCAGCCCGATGCGGGGCTCGATCCAGGATCTCCGGGATCATGACCTGAGCCGAAGGCAGTGACCCAACCAACTGAGCCACCCAGGCGCCCCTGTTTTGTTATTTTTTAAAGATTTTATTTAGTTGACAGAGAGAAACACAGCCAAAGGGGGAACACAAGCAGGGGGAGTAAGAGGGGGAGAAGCAGGCTTCCTGCCGAGCAGGGAACCTGATGCAGGCTCGAACCCCGGGTCTCCTGGATCATGACCTGAGCCGAAGGCAGTCACTTAACCAACTGAGTCACCCAGGCGCCCCACTTAAGTTTTTAAGTATGTAATTATAATTACATATAATTATATAATATATACTTTTTTGAGGTAATATATTTGTGTATATGTACATATAATTTTATGTTATATAATAATATTTATATAATAAATATAAATAATTTCAATTAGTCAATGCACGGCTTATTGTTAGCACTGAATAAATATTAGCAATTATTTTTTTCATTATTATTATATTTGATGATACAGAAATATAGCAAAGAAATACGATAAAGTTAAAAAGCAAGTTGCTGAGTGTGGGACAATATAATAGCTTTTGTTTAAAAAATTTTAAACATACAAATATATATACTCATACATATATAGAGAATTATTTTATTAACCCTTAATATTTGGGGGTAGGGGTTAAGGCTACCCAGAACTGCAGCATAGGTGGGAATGTCTGGAGTCCCACTATCTTTAAGGGCCCTTCTAACCCTGGGAGTCTAAGAAATTATTGATCCAGTCCAACTGTACCTTAGCTGATCTTAGACTAGCAGCCCCAGTAAAAACTAGAAACTTTCTCCTAAATCCATACTTCTGGCTAGATTTTTTTTTTTAAGATTTTATTTACTTATTTGAGAGAGAGAGAGACAGAGAGTGTGAGAGAAGAGAGAAGAGTGAGCAGCAGTTGCGGGTGATGAGGGCAGAGAGAGAGAGAGAAGCAGACTCTCCGCTGAGCAGGGGAGCTTGATGCAGGGCTTGATCCCAGGACCCTCGGAACATGACCTGAGCTGACTGAGCCACCAGGTGCCCCTAGGCTAGATCTTAGTCCCCAAACTATACAATCAAATTCAGCAAAAATTTACTGAGAATACTTTATACATAAAGCATTAACTTTGATGCTACAAGAAATAAAGGAGCACTGAAAGAGGTGGTCTTGGAGTGAATCAGATGAACCCATAAGAAACAGTAGGAAACAATATGATTAAGAGGTATGATTAAGAGCCAAACTTCTACCATCAATGACACCACTTGTTAATGTTTCCATATATCTGTCCTTATGGCTCCTCCATAGTTTTTCATCTTGCAAGGTAATCCCTTAAGGGTACCTCCATCCTTCACTGTGGCAAAGGGGAAGGCTTATCTGATTGACTTGAACCCATCAGGATCCCGTCTATGGTCAGGAGTGGGTCTATGCCACTAAATGTCAGTAGTGTTCCCTTCTAGTCATCATGATAATCAAGAATGTTCCCCCATACATTTTTAAATACATTCAGGAATAACTACTTAAGAGTTGACAAGCACACCTTTCTCTTCCTTTTTTTTTTTTTTTTTTTTTTTTTTAAGTAGGCTCCACATTCAAGCTCTCCAACACAGAGCTTGAACTCAAGACACTGAGATCTAGGGCTGTAATCAAGAGTTGGACACTTGCACACTTAAAGACTAAGCCACCTAAGGGCTCCTACCCTCTCTTTTTAAAAATGTAGCTGCTTGCCACACAATGGAGGAGGAGCAGAACAGAATTTGGAGCAATAACTACAATAACCAGTACAGTATTAGCATCCCCATTATAGAATTAAGAAGACTCAGGCTCAGAAAGTTTATAACTTGTCCAAAGTTACTCTGTGATCAAAGGCAAGCCACTTATCTTCTCTGATGCCCAATTAACTTCTTCTATTATAGGAAGCTAATAATGCCATCAGAAGGTTTGCAAACTCTGTGCTTACACAGGTTGAACACACATATGCGCAAACATGTGGTACACTTACACATTAACCTGCCTCCACTCCAGAAGAGAACAATGAAAATCTTAGAGATGACATCAAATGGCCTCTCCTAAAATTGTCTCAAATATTATGACCTCACATTCTTTCTCAGTTGAAATACTGTGAGTTTGTGAAAGAGTACTCACTCTTGTTTGTATGTGCGCATATGTGCGTGGGAAATAGAGTAAGCTTTTTCTGATTTACTTTCTGTCCTCAGTAACCCTGGGGAAAGGATGTTACTCAGTTAGTTGGCAACTTTGATAGATTAGTCCTTAAGACTGACAGATGAAATCAATGTGATCCCCAGGAATGGGCTATCTGAGCACACTGGAAAGGAACAAGACCCAAGCAATTAGGACCCAGGGTCTTACTCAGCGTGCCCTGAATTATCTCACCATCCCATTGTTTATCTCACTCCTGTGCGACACTGTATCTCACTCCTGTCAGACAAAACTGCTCTAAGTACCTTCCTAGCAACATCCTACTCATGCACAGGAGCCTCTTCCAAAAACACACCCAGTGCCTGGAAAATCCTTCCCCACCCTCTGAACAGGCTCCCTCACTACCACCCCAGCCTCATGTCCTGAAGTCCAAGCCTCTCCAATTGTCAAGCCTCCACTGATTAATCAGAAAGAGAAGGTAATTTCCTGGAATATCTCCCATCACACACTCACCTAAAAGGCCTTTCATCTGTTGTTCAAAACCTAAGGTAAGTATTTCCCAAAGAACAGCTGTTTATTGGTTGGCCTTTTAGGTCTCCAGTCTTCCTCATTCTTCCACAGATACATCTGAAGAGGGTAGAAATGGTTTCCATCTTATTTGCAAAGTATCTAACACAATGCTATACTACTCATTCATTCATTCATTCATTCACTCATTCAATAGGTGATAGCATCATCTCTGTGCAAAGCTGAATAAGATTCTGCCCTGTTATAGACAAGCAGGAGATAGAGAATACAGACATTTACAATACAGAAAGATGCTTGCCCCTATGGGACTGCTTTCAAAGCCCCTTCAAGTTGTGAGCAGAATTCATTCCCTTGTGTCTATAGAACTGAACACCCTATGCTTAAGAACTAGGGAATTAAGGGTGACTTCACAAAGAGGGTAGCATTGAGGTTGCCCTACTCTTCCCAGATAGACAGTAGAAAGAGGGCATTTCGGGAAAAGTAAACTGCCGATGTTGGGGAACATCATCAAGAAGAGACAGATGACCTGTGAGCTGGACCCTGAGCATTCAGAGACTCCTCCTCCTTTCATTTTTCCTTAGAATGTAGATTCTGCTTGCCTTTCCTGGTGCCAGAGTCTGCTCCAAGGACCTATTATTGAGATAGTAATGTGATGTTAAGAATGCCTGCACAGCATATGTGACTAAACCCCATTAAGTCCTCTTTATAAACTTGTAAGGCTTGGCAGGTAAGAATGGGGATCCATTCACCTTATTGCCACCCAAGACAAACCTCCTATATAAGTTCTCTTTGCTTATTAAAACTACCACCTATCCACCTGGAGTGGCCTGCCTCTTCAGTCTCTCTCTGAGCTCTGAGTCCAGGGGCCAGTTTCAAGTTACACTAAGGAAGCTCTCAAGAGGGTTATGAACAAACAGCAGCACAAAGGCATAGCATAGAGTCTATTCAGAGAATAGTCAAAGTTTGAAGGGAGAATGGCAAGGTGATAAGTCTGGGAAAGTAGGCAGGGGTCAGATTATGAAAGGCTTACATGCTAAATTAAGAGGTTGAAATGGGAAGTCACTGAAGCATTTTGAATCAGAGAATGATATGATTAGGTATTGTGTCAGAAAGATCCCCCACCCAACCCACCCCAATTGGAGGAGCAGAACTGTGAAGGGAACAGAACAGAGAGGCTTTAAGGAAAGATCTGGCAGGAGATGATGGGCCCTGAACTAGGGTAGTAATGGTGCAAGTGGAGGGAAAGGGACACCTCAAGGAGAATTTGATGAGGTGTAACTCACAAGAGAGTATGGGGAGACTCACTTCATCAATACCAAAACTGCAGGATCGTGAGCG
The DNA here is from genome assembly GCA_004023965.1 of Spilogale gracilis. Classification (NCBI taxonomy): domain Eukaryota; kingdom Metazoa; phylum Chordata; class Mammalia; order Carnivora; family Mephitidae; genus Spilogale; species Spilogale gracilis. Next base: position 5,235 of record PITA01020894.1, on the reverse strand, counting down.
TATATGGAGAAGAGGAGGGTCTGAGTCCAGTTCAGGACCTGCTGGCTTACAGACATCTGTGGGACTTGCATGTGAGGATATCCAGGAAGGGTGGAAGGGTCAAGGGCTCAGTCCGAGGTTGGGTTGAGATGAACATATGTGAGGGACACACCCATAGAGATGGTGGCTGAGACCATAGCAGGTGATGATGAAATTCCCCAGGGAGAGAATGTAGAGGAAGGAGTAAAGAGGACCCAAAGGGGACTTCTGGGAACACACACAAAGTCATCTGGAGACCACACAGAAATTGAGACAAACTAATTGTGGTTGACTCCTTTGGATCCTGACACTATATCTTCTCTTTCATACAACACAGGTCCTGAACAAATTAGACCAATAATACCTTGTACAATATTATATTGGAAGGCTTAAAAGGATACGCACAGTCAAGATTATAACAAATTGTCTCCTTCCCTGCTCAAATCAAGATATAACATGCTTGCCCTACAGCTACATGGCCCTGTTTGCATAGCAGCATGGCTCCCAAAAAGCATCTTTTGCTCCCAACCAAAGATGTTTTTGCTTGGGCCCAACTACACTCCCCTGTGAGTAAACGCAGTTAGAGGATGAAAAACACAAAAAGACTCTTTCCCTTTCCTGGAGTTGTATTTGGGGATGAGCCGTGAGCATTAACACACTAAGGTTAGTGACACAAGATGTCCAGACTGATAGAGGAAGATCTCCAGGGACAGAAAACTCTGAGGAATGGACAATAATTTCAGTAACATGAGATAACAGACTTTTTCCTCTTTATTGTAATAGCTCTGTATGTGAAGCTAATGGAACACATTTAAAACTCCAACTTCCACCATGTGATGACCAGTAACTATTTAAATCTTGATTTCTATGAAGCAGAGACTTTTCCACTTATGGAAAACTCAAGAATAGGCAAAACTGATCTTTGCTGATTAGAAGTCATGATAGTGGGTATATCTAGAAGGTGGTTATTAACTGGAAGGGCGTTGTACAGAAATGTATGGGGTAATGGAAATGTTCTATATCTTGATCTAGGTGATAGTTACATAGGTGATACGTATATAAAAATTCTTCAGGTCGTACATCTAAGACTTTTGTATCTTACTGCATGTAAATTTTATACCAGTAAAAATAATCTGAAACAAAATAGATATAGCATACATTCCTACACACTCACAACAGATAAGATACCTAGTAAGGTCTATGTTGTCCAGGAGAGAAAACGAATTAAAAGAAGACCGACATGATCCGATGAGCATTGGATGTTATATGCAACTGATGAAGCGTTGACCACTACGTCAAAAACTAACAACATATTATATATTGACTAATTGAACTTAAAAAAAAAAAAAAAGAAAGAAAAAAGAAAAGACTGATCCACTGGAGATGGAAGGAACTGAAGGCCCTGGTGATATCAAGAGATGACATAATGAAAAAGAGAGTGACAAAGCAGGGAGGTGAGGAACTGTGGTCAGGGTGGGATGTTGGCCTCTAAGACCACATGAGTGAAGTGGCCCCACTAGATGGCAAAACCCAAGGTGGGGCTGTGTTGTGGAAAGCTACAATGGAAAAGAGGTGAAGATCTTTGGAACTGAGGAGATCTCTAAGAGAAGAAACATTAGAAGGATCAGTTATGTGATCATTAATGCTCACTGAAAAAGATGGCTGGAGTAGAACTCCAGGTGTCAGAGATCTCAAAACATTTGGGGAAGTAGCCAAGGAGACAGGAGATGACAGCTTGAGAGAACAGCAAACCACTCAAGGGACTCAGGAATGGTTTTTGATTCTGACAGTAAAGGCAGGGGGAAAGTAACTAGTTTAGGGTAAGGAACTCTGAAAAATGAGGTGCTTTTTGTTTTTTGTTTTTTGATTTAGATTTATTTATTTGACAGAAACACAACTAGAGAGGGAACACAAGCAAGGGGAGTGAGACAGGGAGAAGCAGGCTTCCCGCTGAGCAGGGAGCATGATGCAGGGCCTGATTCCCGGACCCTGGGATCAAGACCTGAGCCGAGGGGCGCCTGGGTGGCTCAGAGGGTTAAGCCTCTGCCTTCGGCTCAGGTCATGATCTCAGAGTCCTGGAATTGAGTCCCACATCGGGCTCTCTGCTCAGAGGGGACCCTGCTTCCTCCTCTTTCTCTGCCTGCCTCTCTGCCTATTTGTGATCTCTGTCAAATAAATAAATAAAATCTTAAAAAAAAAAAAAAAAAAAAGACCTGAGCCGAAGGCAGGCGCTTAATGACTGAGCCACCCAGGCACCTCGAAAAATGAGGTTTTTAAGTGAAAATGAAGTTACAGGTTAGTGTTAAATCCCTGGAGGGAGGGAAGAATTGATGTTAGATCACCTCTTTGTTTCAACAGCCCTCTTTGTGTGCAACCCTAACAAAGCACCTCAAGTCAGAGTTCCTTAAGGACAATGCCTGTCATGATGCCTGGGAGGCAATGAGTGTTGCATGAGAGAAAAGAAGAAAGGAAAGAAAGAGGGGTGAAAGGAAGGATCTAAATTTTAAAGAAAACCTCAGGTTGTAGTTTTTTAAAGTACATTAACTACAGCATAGTGGGATAAGCAGGGTTTAAATTTTTAAGGCTGTGAATTATAGAGTTATGATACTCTATATGATACTGAAAGTTTACTGAAAAATACTTTAAAATTTAAAAATATTTTAAAATTTAAAACCATCTGCATTTATTTGACGTGTAATCAATTGGCTAATTAATGAATAGACCAAGTGTCAAATGATCTGGAGGCAATCATTTGCTAGCCCTTTACCAAAAGGTAAGTACTATATTGAGCCCATTTCCCAAAAAGAAGGGTGGAAAGAAAGGAGGGAACTGATTGGCAATCCCTTAATATACCAGTCATGTTATAAGGGGTGGACTGTCCTCGAGTTACTGTATCAAAGAGTGATCCAAAAAGCAGCAGCAGCAATAGTAACGTCAATGTGCTCGCTCCCCTGCAAAGAATATTCTTCAAGGTTTCCCAGTAAGCCCAGATGGGAATGAGAGGCCTCACATACCCCAGAAGGAAGCAGAAGTTTAATTACCTTGAAAGGATTTCTTCTAGGACTTCAGATGACCTCTCAGAAGTGACCACCTAGTTCAGGGGACACACAATGGCAGCGGAGAGTAAAGCAAGCAGAGGAGGCAGCAGTTCACAAGAGGCTGGCTGGCAGGAATGAGCTGGGCTGCCTCATGGTCTTGTCATACTTTTCCCAGGCTCTGTCCCCTCTTTGGCGCTTTGTCTTTCCCTGCCTTTATTCCTGGTGGTCTCATCAGAATAGAAATCATTCTGACAAATTAAAGAATTAGAGACTAGGGCGCCTGGGTGGCTCAGTTGGTTAAGCAACTGCCTTCGGCTCAGGTCGTGATCCCGGAGATCTAGGATCGAGTCCTACATCGGGCTCCCTGCTCGGCGGGAAGCCTGCTTCTCCCTCTCTCACTCCCCCTGCTTGTGTTCCCTCTCTAGCTATGTTTCTCTCTGTCAAATAAATAAAGTAAATCTTTAAAAAAAAAAAAAAAAAGAATTAGAGACTAATTAAATCATCTCACCAGGGCATTGTGAAAAGAGGACTGTCTAAGCAGGGAAAATAATCCCCAGTGGTGAATTTTAGACGTCAAGGCACCTAGACCCAAGAGTTCTTTGGGAACCTGGAATTGCACCACCCAGGTTCCTACACATTCAAGTATCTGGGTCAATTCATTAGTATCTGATCTGAGGGGCTTGCAGAAAAGCTCAGTCATGGTTGTTCTGGCCCCTGGATGGCTGGCAGCTGTGCTGAGGCTTGATTCCACAGCCTCCCTTTCTAGCAGGTGTATCCTGCTTTCCAACTCCTGTACATCAAGATATATTGTATTTGGAGATTTTTTAAAAAATAAGATATCCTCTCAAGCAAATGAAAACACCCTTTCATGACCCCCCATTTGCTGTCTGCATCTCCTTGGGCTGCTTTCCAAAAACTATAATAAAATCAGTTCTTACCCATAACCTTAGAAATTGTGAGAGCTTTTATTTAATGTGTGAAAATATGGGATGTGTATGGGGAAGATAAACCAGACCTAACACTTAATGTAAGATCTAGTCTCTAATAGGAAGCTTAAAGTCCAAAACAGCACAAGTAAGATTAAGTACTTAATTAAGATCAAGTATTTAGTAACTTTCACATGTCTGCATCTTTTTTTTTAAAAGATTTCATTTATTTATTTGAGCAAGAAAGAGTGGGTGAGAGAGAGCATGAGAGGAGAGGTCAGAAGGAGAAGCAGACTCCCCGTGGAGCTGGGAGCCCGATGCTGGACTCAATCCTGGGACTCCATGATCATGACCTGAGCTGAAGGCAGTGGCTCAACTAACTGAGCCACCCAGGCACCCCTCTGTGCCCTCTGTGTCTTTTTAATGCCACTAGAGTAAATGTGTCCTAGATACAAATGCAAAGCATTTCTTCCTGATTAAACTGAAGACGTTGTAGCTAATCTTGATAATATAATCCAATGATTAAAAAATTACTTAATTTCTTTTAAAGGCTCCCAAATTTATAGGCTTAAACTATGTCCAAAAGAGAGAATTCCAGACATGAACTTGGTTGAAGAGGCAATAGACAAAGAACAAATTAACTAAAGAAACTCCCTAATTACTTTTAGGTAAAATGAGGGCCCTCACAACAGATTTTTTAAAAATCACTCTCAACAAGGGGCACTGGGGTGATTTAATCGGTTAAGCCAGGGACTCTTCATTTCGGCTAAGGTCATGATCTCTGGGTCCTGAAATTGTCAAGCCCACATCAGGCTCCGGCTCCACTGGGCATGCAGTGTCCTTGGGATTCTCTTTCTCCTTCTCCCTCTGCCCCTCCCTGCTCATGCTATCTCTAAGATAGAAGGCAGGAAGAAAGTAAGGAAGAGAGGGAGGGAGGGAGGGAAGGAGATGATAAATATTCTCAACATGGTAGATGCTGTCAGAAAAATCTTATTCAATAAAATATTTACTTAACAATAGGCTTGATGATTGATCTAGGAGAACTGTACTGTATAAGAACACCACCTTAGAAGGGCTATCAGGGGGCACCTGGGTGGCTCAGTCCTTAAGCATCTGCCTTCAGTTCAGGTTATGATCCTGGAGTCCCTGGATCAAGTCTCCCATTGGCGCCCTGCTCTGCGGGAAGCCTGCTTCTTCCTCTCTCACTGCCCTTGCTTGTGTTCCCTCTCTCACTGTGTTTCTCTCTGTCAAAT
>PITA01020893.1:0-33904 GCA_004023965.1 Spilogale gracilis | reverse complement strand
AGTTTGAGTAGTTCTTTATAGATCTTGGATACCAGCCCTTTGTCTGTAGTGTCATTTGCAAATATCTTCTCCCATTCTGTGGGTTGCCTCTTTGTTTTGTTGACTGTTTCCTTTGCTGTACAGAAGCTTTTTATTTTGATGAAGTCCCAGAAGTTCATTTTCGCTTTTGTCTCCTTTGCCTTTGGAGACGTGTCTTGAATGCTCCTGGTTTTTGTAAATAATGTTTTTTTTGGGGGGGAAGTACTGTTCCCTTGTTTGTTTGCATGTTATCTATGGTGGCTTTTGTTCTCGAATGGCAGAAATGAGTAGCTTGACAGAGATAAGCCTAAAATATTTGTTGTTTGGCCCTTGATAGAACAAGTGTGAGACTAGTGGTTCTCAGTCTTGGCTGCATAATGGAATAATCTGAGCATTTTAATAAAATTACTGATGTCATAGTCCCTCCGCCACCCTGTTTGGGTCTGGGATTTGGGCTATCTTGAGTTTTAAAAGCTTTCTACATGCTTCTAATGCAAAGCTAAGAAGAACCACTGGTGTAGAGCAGGAACAACACTTATAGTAGTACAAACTGATGATTTTAATTCTTTATGTATTTTACTAGGTCAGTGTCAGAAATGCAGACAGTGGAGGGAAAAGAAGGTCCTACTTCATTAAGTGCCATGTTTAAAAGGGCTCTGGATACTGGGAATAGGACAGAAGCTGTGCATATAGACTATGGAAAATTTATGTAACAAGGAAAAGGAAATATCATAAAGACTCCTAGAGAGAGCAGTGCTCTTGCAAATTATTTTCTATAGAAAACAAAAGAAAATTTTAGAAGATTCTCTGTCAATTCTCAGTAGGATACAAGAAGTGGCCTCTGAAAAGTAGATTATAAACTTGTCGTTTCCAAGCACAGTTCAGCTCTATAAAATGTCTTGTATGGTCTATGTATTGTTTTTAGAAATTTTGAGCGAGGTGCCAACATTTAAAAATAAATTTCACATAAAAATTGAGATTTGTTAGCTTCTTTCGAAAAATCAAATCTTTTAGCAACAAGGCTGAACTGCATTATATCTTATCTTCTCCCTTCCTGAACAGTGTATTTGTAAAGTCATTAGGTGAGGCCAAGCAAAGTGGGCATCCATGCCAGGTGGGGGGAGCTGTCATGGCACAGAGCAGGGTGTTAGAGCCTAAGCAGAGGAGGGAGGATTTGGAATGGGGGAAAAGACCCATGAGATGTTCTTAAAGCCCATGTGGGGTAAGAAGGGCATCTCGTGGAGGGACAACTGGCTTGGATATCAGAGTATAAGTGTTATGAGGGGGTGTCTACATGGGAGGGGCCCTTCTAAAGGGTTCCTTGAAGAAATGGCTGAGTCCAGGGCCGGGGCAGGGAAAGAACAATATAAATCTAGAACTAATTGTGCCAGAAAGTAAAGTCTTCAAAGACTGGTAGGGACATGTTTAAAAGACACACTACGATAGTAATGATTATAACCTGTTGAATAAAATAGGAAACCATGAGAGAATAATAATGCATGAAATGAATAAATGGAAAGTTTGATGAAGAACCGGTACCTACATAGCTCCAACTTATGTCCCTGCAAAATACTCATTGACTACAAAAAAAAAAAAAGAGTATTCTTATGGTGAAGTTTGATCAAGTGATCAAGTTAACACATCGGTAAGGAGATCAAAAAACATGTGTCACCTGATAGGATGCAATGAGAACAGTGCAGCATCCTTCTGTGGTCTTGTTACTAACGATGTATGACTAGAGTCTACTCATAGGATCACATCCAAGGGACATTCCAATACTAAGTAACTGACCTGTCATCTCCAGTAGTGTCAAGGTTTTATAAGCCAAGGAAAGACTGTGGAACTTTTCCAGATTGTAGGAGACTGAAGAAACACAGCAGCTATAACTGCACCAAGTAATTCTCATTGGATGGTGTTAGGACAAATCGCAAAACTTGATTGGGGTCTGAGGAGTAAATGGTAGTAATTTATCAGTGCTCATTTACTGCTTTTGATGATTGTGTTGTGGTTATCCAGAAAACCCTTTATGTTGTAGAAACTGTATGCTAAAATGTTTAGGTGTAACAGGGCATTATGCTGGCAGTTTCCTCTCAGATAGTTCTAGATTTTAAAAAGTTCTTTGTGCTAGCAGCTTTTTCTGTAAGTTTGAGAGTCTTTTATTTATTTATTTGACAGAGAGAAACACAGCTAGAGAGGGAACACAAGCAGAGGGAGAGGGGGAAGCAGGCTTCCCGCTGAGCAGTGAACCCAGTGTGGGGCATGAGCCCAGAACCCTGGGACCATGACCTGAGCTGAAGGGAGATGCTTAACAACTGAGTCACCTAGGTGCCCTTAAGATTCTTTTAAAATGAAGCGGTTTAAAGAAAATACATTTTAAATTAAAGCTTAATAAAGTTTAAATAAAACTTAAAAATATGTATGTAAATGAAAGGCTTTATGCACACATGAAAAAAGTAGGTTGGGGTATTTTCCACAACATGCATCTTTATTTTAGTTTTTATTATTACTCTAATTACATTGTCACTGATGATAAAGAAAGAAAGATAGAAGTAGTAGGCTATTGTTGTAAGACCCCTTATCATAAAAAAATCTTAAATGGGAATTTCTTGGGCAATAATTAGCAATAACTATATATATATATATATATATGTTATACACACACACACACACATATATATATATACACATATATATACTGTATCAGTCTTTGTTAAACCAATGTGAAGGTAATAAAATAGCCTTTTTTTTTTAAAGATTTTATTTATTTATTTGACACACAGAGAGAGATCACAAGTAGGCAGAGAGGCAGGCGGAGAGAGAGGAGGAAGCAGGCTCCCTGCCGAGCAGAGAGCCCAATGCGGGCCTCGATCCCAGGACCCTGAGATCATGACCTGAGCTGAAAGCAGAGGCTTTAACCCACTGAGCCACCTGGGCGCCCTAAAATAGCCTTTTAATAAAGGATAATAAACATGATACAAAAGACAAAACTATTGGGCGCCTGGGTGGCTCAGTTGGTTAAGCGGCTGCCTTCGGCTCAGGTCATGATCCCGGAGACTCGGGATCGAGTCCCACATCGGGCTCCCTGCTTGGCAGGAAGCCTGCTTCTCCCTCTCTCTCTCCCCCTGCTTGTGTTCCCTCTCTGGCTGTGTTTCTCTCTGTCAAATAAATAAAATCTTTAAAAACAAAACAAAATACAAAACTATTTTGTATGATGTTTATTAGTGCTTTCTTAAAATTTAAATATTTTGAATTGCAAAATAGACTTTGAATTTAAGAATAGAAACCGTAATTTTTCTATAAACAAGGTTACATCAGTAGTTTTTTAAGTTTGTTTTGTTTGGCTTATTGACATGTTTAATATGATTTAAGTTAGAAGTGAAATTTTTAGTTCCTTCTAAGACTGGGTAAACCTTGTTTGTAGAATATGTATATCCTTCCATTTTTCATCTTAAAAAGATTAACCTTTAAATGAATGTATAATAGATATTATGATATAAACATATAATACTTTATATATTATGCTATAGAATGATAACATACAAAACATATCTCTGTGTATGACCAACATAGCTATGACTAGAAAAGAGACTGAAAGGAGAATAAAGATTGAGTGGTTTCACCTAGGGTGTGAAATTATGGGTGATTTTTTCCCCCCTTTTTACTTCTGATATTTATAAGAAATTGATCTTGGGGCACCTGAGTGGCTTAGTTGTTAAGTGTCTGCCTTCAGCTCAAGTCATGATCCTGAGGTCTTGGGATCAAGCACCACGTCAGACTCTCAGCTCAGCAGGAAGCCTGCTTCTCCCTCTCTCACTGCTTCTGCTTGTATTCCTTCTCTCGCGGTGTTTCTCTCTGTCAGATTAATAAATAAAAATCTTAAAAAAAGAGAGAAATTAATCTTATGTGTGGTATCTATACACTTCCCAAAGAACAAATGTTCTTCAGAAATTAAAATGTATATATTTTATGTAATATAAAGTATTCTAAAATATTTTACAGTTCTTTCAGTAGAAAAATCTATTTATTTCTAGATTTATTGGTGGGCAGTATTACTTATGGGAATTGCCCTGATCATGCTAATGGCTGGATTTATTAAGATATGCAGTGTTCATACTCCAAGTAGTAATCCAAAGCTGCCTCCTCCTAAACCTCTTCCAGGTAAGACAGTTTGAGCAAGGTATGTATTTTTATAACTTGAAACTGCTCAGTGGGTAGAATTGAACAATAAATGGGTCTTTAATAACAAATTTTATAATACTTTCTCTTGGAGAGTGAGATTAGTGGGTGAATTTTTTGATTTTTAAGTATGTTTTTTATCAGTCCAATCTAGATTGCTAATGGCTCCCTATTTAATGCTAATCTGTCTTGAGTCACTAAAAATATTCCAGCTTGGACAATTTTATTTCTGCCTGATACCTGTTTTCTTTTTTCTTATTTTTTTGTATTCTAAAAAAATCTTCCCTTCTTGGCTTTTATTCTGACAGGCTACTTCTAAGTGATTTTTCTATTCTAATAACTGTGTTTCTGTTTTTGTTTCTAATATTTGTGCTTTTGAAATATTTTCTGGCACATAAATTTATTTTCCCTAGAGGTGATGCTTATGGGGAAATAAAGGTCTGTAGGAAGGGCTTAGGATAGAGGCTTCAGTCACCAAGTAACCATAGCTTTTACTCTCTGTCTCTGAAAACAATTCCTGAGGTTTGATCTCCACCCTGGACCTCTCCAGGAGACACAGCATGGCGAGGAGGCTTTCTTTAGATTAGCCCCAGGGATTTGGAGAAGAAAAAGGTTAGGAAGCAACAGCTCCGGATTATTTAGTTCCCGTCTGTTTGTCCCTCACCTTCCCCAAGCTGTTTGTGGCTTCTGTGCTGCCCTCAGAACACCTGCCCCAGAACTCCTCACCCTAGGTGTGGGGCAGACATCGTGCCGTGATAGTGGAGGAGAACGAGAGAGAAATGACGGCCGCCCCTCTCCTGCCTCCCGCAGACTTCTCATGAAGCCTGTCACCTCAGGCCAAGTCTGATACCCTGCACAAAGTAATTTAAAACTAGGGGTTTCTTTATAATTTTTCCCTCAGCTACTCGCCTGAATTTACCTATCTTGGCACAAAAGAGCTCAGTAGTCATGCTTGGGACAGCATCTTGGTGGGAATCAGAGGAAATCTGATTTTGATGTCCTTGCTTTTTTTTAAATCGACAGTGTAAACACCATAGAGCTTACATTAATTTCCTAGGGATTTCTCAGGGCCACATGACACTCAATTAGATATGTTACCAATTATGATCTCTTGCAATATAACAATTTTTTTTACTTGATTTCACTTTAAACAAATCCCACTTTTAAAAACTTAAAAAACACACACACAAACAACAACACCAAAACCAACCGTAGCTATCATTGAACCCTCCCAAAACGTACTTTTACGTGAATTATCATATAATCCTCACAGATTATATAGACAGACTGTAGGAATTCATTATTATCCCTGTTTTACAGAGTAGGCATCTTTCAATTTCAGAGAATTTAAGTTATTTGCTCAAAGACTCTAATTTATTCCTCATGGATTCCCTCCTCAGAATTCATATTAACCTTATAGTTATGTCTGTTGAGCCCTTGAAATATGGATAGTTTACAATGAGATGTGTTGTAAATATAAAATATATACCACATTGGGAAGACTTGGTATACAAAAAAAATGAAAATAGTTTACCAATACTTCTTTGTATTGATTACACCTTGAAGTGATAATATTTTGCCTACATCGGATTAGGTGAACTGAAAAAGTTATTAACATTGTTTTGCCTGTCTTTTTGACTTTTTTCCTTATGGCTGCCAGAAAATTTAAAATTACATATACGACTTGTATTTCTGTTGGAAAGTGCTGATCTAGAACCTTTCTTACTGAATTGACAGCTTTGTTTATTAAGATTAAAAAGGGCACGGTAAATCAGTTTTACTTTTGTTTGTGATTTGCAGGCACTTTAAAGAGGAGGCGACCCCCACAGCCCATTCAGCAACCCCAGCGCCAGAGGCCCCGGGAGAGTTATCAAATGGGACACATGAGACGTTAACTGCAGCTTTTGCCTTGGTTCTTCCTAGTGCCTACAATGGGAAAACTTCACTCCAAAGAGACACCTATTAAATCATCATCCCCAAACTAAACCCTCCCAAATAACAGTCGAAGAAAAAAATGGCAAGAGATCATGTCCTCAGACCAGGTGGAATTACTTAAATTTTAAAGCCTGAAAATTCCAATTTGGGGGTAGGGGGGTGGAAAAGGAACCCAATTTTCTTATGGACAGCTATTTTTAACCTAATGGCACAAAGTCTTAGAATATTATTACGTGCCCCGTGTTCCCTGTTCTTCGTTGCTGCATTTTCTTCACTTGCAGGCAAACTTGGCTCTCGGTAAACTTTTATCACAAATTGAAATATATATATATTTTTTTCAACTGCCAATCAAGGCTAGGAGGCTCGACCACCTCAACATTGGAGACATCACTTGCCAATGTACATACCTTGTTATATGCAGACATGTATTTCTTACGTACACTGTACTTCTGTGTGCAATTGTAAACAGAAATTGCAATATGGATGTTTCTTTGTATTATAAAATTTTTCCGCTCTTAATGAAAAATTACTGTTTAATTGACATACTCAGGATAACAGAGAATGGTGGTATTCAGTGGTCCAGGAGTCCGTAATGCTTTACACAGGCAGTTTCTGAAGTGAGAATCAATTTACCTTTTTATAATGGTGGAATTGGTTCTGATATTCATCTTGTCTTCATCCAACGGCTGCTAAGAGCACAGGAGTGACGACGCTGAAGAACACAGTTAAGTGTGCAAACTGGACGTATGCAGCATACTACTTCAGAGTCCATTCTTACGTAAACGTCTGATTTCTGCTTACTTATTTTAAAAATAACTTTCTAATTCAATTCCAGTTTTGAATTGATAGGTGAAATTTTAATCACGCTTTGGTAGTAATTATGTCAGTGAAATGATTTTTTTATTTGTAGCCTATTATTTGTGTTTTCCATATATCTAACTATGTTTTTGGTTCTCTCTGATAATGGAAAAGAAAAGCTGTGTCTTTTATTTTATCAAAGTATTGGAACATTTTTTTTCAGCATACTATCACTGATCATTGGTAACCACTAAAGAAGGGTGATTTGTTCAACTAGTAGTTAAAATTGTAGATAGGCCTTCTGACATTTTTTTCCTTAAAATATTTTAACAACAGTGAAGGTGGAAACAGCACAATGTCCCATTCCAAATTTATTTTTTAAACAAATGTAAATTATTGGCTTTTTAAAGAAAGAAAGCAAAAGCATTTAATGTATTAACAGGCTTATTGCTATGCAGGAATGGAAGGGGGGGCATTACAAAAAAGTTTTAAGCTTGTGACATATTTATTGCTTCTGTTTTCCAGCTACATCACTTAAATTAGAAGTAAACAGCTATGATTTTTTTCTGGCTTCACATAGGAGGCAAATTTAGGGAACGTTGAAAAGATTTGTGTTTTGGCTTTTTTTTCCTTTTTGTTTCTTAAGAGTATAAGGTTTACACAATCATTCTCATAATGTGACGCAAGCCAGCAAGGCCAAAAATGCTAGAGAAAATAATGGGATCTCTTCCTTGTAAACTTGTACAGTATGTGGTGACTTTTTTCAAAATACAGCTTTTTGTACATGATTTAGAGACAAATTTTGTACATGAAACCCCAGATAGACTATAAATAATTCTAAACAAACAAGTAGGTAGATATGTATGTAATTGCTTTTAAATCATTTAAATGCCTTTGTTTTTGGACTGTGCAAAGGTTGGAAGTGGGTTTGCATTTCTAAAATGGTGACTTTTCTTCTGCAAGAGTTCTTAACTACTTGAGTGTGGTAGACTTTGGAACATGTACATTTTTTGCTTGTAATGTTATCCTGTGGTAGGGTTTTGGCAGGTACACACTGCCCTATTTTATTTTGAGTCTAAGTTAAATGTTTTCTGACAAGAGATACGTGCACTGAACTCTTTCCACTGCAAATCAAGATGTGGTAAAACAAAAGGATCAAGACAAATGAGATCTAATACTACTGTCAGTTTATGTCCACTGTGTTTTATACAGTATCTTTTTGTTCACTTTGGAAATTTTTACTAAAAATTGCAAAAAATAAAGTATTGTGCAAAGATGTAAGGTTTTTTGAAACTTGAAATGCATTAATAAATAGACTTGATGAAATCAACTTGAAGGTTCCATACTCTTTGAACTCTGAGAACTATCAGAAGGAGCTTCCCGCAAGGCAGCATTTCCTTACTAACTGAAAGATGAGTAAGCAGAGAGGATTGACTCTTCCTACACACATACAGATAGTTTTATTCCAGGTTAGGAGCCCCTGAAAAAAATTTATGATTAGACATCTCTGTATGTACGCACAGTGATCATTTTTTAAAAACACTCAACTGATCTCGACTGCTTTACACTACTTCTAAAATATTCCAAATGTTTAAAAATCTTTGTCTTGGTAGACAAGCTGAGTCATTTTGGAAACTGTGGTCTTACATATATTTTACAAAGTTTTGAATACTAAGTACCTCATTTATTTTAAAAGCCTCTTTTAATAGCATGTTTTAAAATTTGGTGCCACATTTTCCTGTTTTGTCAAATTCATAGCAAATGAGGAGAGAAGTGACATTTCAGTCTTAACTAGAAAAAGAATTATAAACCCAGACTAGGTCCCTGCATAGAATAATCTGCCCCAAATTCTTTTTTTTAAATCAAGACCAGCTGTAAATAAGTAGTATTTGTCAAATGAGTAAATATGCAATACTAACTTTGATTTATAAACATCAGTATATATCATGTTTAATTTTGTTCATGAAGCCATTAATATTAATTCAGATGATTGCGGATTTGTTGCTTCAGCTTACAGTTGAATGCTTACATTTGTTTAAAATGTTTTCCCCCCGCAGTTTTCTAAATTCCAGCACAACTCAAAAACAAAATCAGTAAAATAAATTATCCACGGTTTTTGGACGTAGTGTTCCCTATAGCTTCAAGCAAGAGCATACAGTTTTGGGAAGGACCTTTTAAAGGGAAGGATGACTTTAGCTGGTCAGTCTTGTTTTCTGAGGTGTCTTCAGCACTTTGTGCTTCGGGTACTTCGATTTTGTCATATTCACAGGCTAGTGAAAACAAGATTTCTCCAAACTGAGCAAACTACTTTGAAGTTCTTTCTCTGTCCGTGCGGCTGGTACATTTTAAGGTGAATAATGATGATGATTTCTCCCAAGATGGGCTTAGTACCCTTGGCAGCTGTGCAGTTGTGGGTGCTTGTGCTTGAGAAGGTTCTTAATTTCTTGTTAAGGATTTCTAATGCAAAGCGTAAGAGGGTCAGTGTGGTAACTTCATCACAAAACGGAACAGCCCATCCTCAGGGCTGTAAGAGGAGCTGATGTTCGCTATCGAGAATTAAAAGGTCAGTGTCTCCGCAAACAGGAGGGCAAGCTGGATTCTGTTTTAAAGCAGCTGCCAGGGACAATTCATCTTTAAAGAAGTCTGACTTTGCAGTAGAGTGTAGTTTCTTGAAAAACAGTTTTGACTTCTAAGTAACAAATGTGATCAGTTTGCCCCACGAGCTCAGCTTCAATTTTGGCATTTCTGGGTTTATGTTCTTGATTAAAAACAACTCCTATTTAAATCGCTTTTTCCATCTATTACCAGTTTCGTTTTTCCCTTATTGTGTATTGTGTCTGTATCCAGCCCTTCATATTATTAGGATACAAAATGAGCCCTTGTGTGCTATATTAGGATGTTATTTGTATGTCTAAGAAGTATACATGTGTGCACTATTTTCAGTAGAAATCCATATATTTTATAATAGATAAGCTCAGAAGAGGGTGTGTGTTCTATCCCATAAAAAACAGTGGGATGCTAGGTAAAATAGAGGATTGAACAAAATATTTATCGCCTCTGCTCTTTGCTAAAATCTCCACTAAAGTCACAGTGACTGGGGAAAGAAAACAGCATAATCCAACAAGGATAAGGAATACGAAGCAAAGACAACAAGAACACAAGTTGTGAAACTAGAAAGCAGGCGGAATAGTATCTCATTGGCTGGCCCAGGGAAGCCAAGTCCTAATAAGCCAGCCACAGAGACATGAGACTGACTCAGTGTACCCTGTTCAGATTTGGGATATAGCCTACAAGACATTTTTCTGTGCATATAGTGAAAGGCATGATATGAACACTTCTGTACCCACCTTTCTTAATGTCTTGATATGGTATCTACATCATTTTAATGACTAGAAATGTGTCATTCTATGGATATGCTTACTGTACATTCTTTTTTTTTAAAAAAAAAAGATTTTATTTATTTGACAGAAACATAGCCAGAGAGGGAACACAAGCAGGGGGAGTGAAAGAGGGAGAAGCAGGCTTCCCGCCGAGCAGGGAGCCCGATGTGGGACTCCAACCCGGGTCTCCAGGATCATGACCTGAGCTGAAGGCAGTCGCTTAACCAACTGAGCCACCCAGGCGCCCTGCTTACTGAACATTCTTAAAATTAACCAGTTCCTTCTTGTTTGCACATTTAGGTTTTTAGATCATTTGTCATTTTAAACAGTGCTACAAGGAAAAATTCTAAGCCTAATAAATACCTAAAAGTGGAATTGCCCCAAGTTATACTTCTAACATTATCATATAAGAATACTTCCACCATTAGCATATTGTATACTTTTTTCAAAATAGTCTCTATAGCCAGCACAGGCCTCCGAGACTAGGAGTTGAATGCTTTACTGACAGAGCCGGCCAGGCACCCAGCATAAAAAAAAAATTTTTTTTTAAATCTGAGAGCCTCGTGCTTAAAAATTCACATATATACAGCTACATGAATTTATTAGAAACAATAGAAAACTCCTGCTTAATTGACTCTATTAGCTTTGAATATAAGTCTAGTGAAAGTCAAACACAGTGTCCCAACTGTGGTCTGTAAATGCTATTTTCTTCAAAGAAACTGGACTTCTTTGATGAATGGCTGATTCCGGGTCCCGAGAAAGAAATATACAAGAGGAGCCTAAAAACCACTGTCACACCGGAAAGCAAATAAGCCATTAGAAGTCTGTCAAAAAAGATTGAGGCACCTTGAAGAAGTTCCCACTGGCTAAAGGTGAGATAATTTTAGCATCGGTACGGATAATATCTGCAAGAAATTTGAAACTCTTGTATTACTCTA
Organism: Spilogale gracilis; assembly: GCA_004023965.1. Lineage (NCBI taxonomy): Eukaryota > Metazoa > Chordata > Mammalia > Carnivora > Mephitidae > Spilogale > Spilogale gracilis. Next base: position 22,659 of record PITA01020893.1, on the reverse strand, counting down.
TGAGTTTACAAAATCATAGTTTCCTTTGGAATATGCTCTTAAAAAAATACCAGCTAAGAAGTTAAAAGAGGAAGGATAGGATCTCACCATTTTACCCCACAGTGATTAATGGATCTAGGCAATGATCACCAGTAACTGCTAACCCCACAAAAAGATAGCAAATATGTTGTGCCTCTTAATAGAAATACATGTGCCACTTATGAAGCAGTTCTGCCAAAAGTCAAAGCTGATGCTGATTGAGCCTCCATAACTGATCACCTCTTTACTAGAAATACAGAAAAGAAAGGGACACGTTAATTGATACCACAAGAGATTCAATCAGCAAAATCCAGACTCTGGAAAACTATAGGACCAATAACCCTATTTGTTCAATAACTGAATCGCGAGGGAAAAAATAGACTAAGACTGCCGAGGTATATCTACCAATACAACTTACGGGCTTATTTGGATCTTGATTTGAATAAACTTAATAAAAAAAATGATACCACTGGGGAAATCTAGAAATAACTGGATATTTGATAACTTTAAGGAGTTTAGCGATTATTTTTAGGTGTGTTAATGGTGTTATGGTTACATTTTTTACAAGGAACCCTACTAGAGATGCAAATTGAAATACTTAAAAATGAAATAATACAGCATTTAGGATCTGCTTAAAAATAATTGAGGAGTTGGAGCTGGGTAGTGTGTGGGAATACAGATGAAACAAGGTTGACCATGAGCTGATAATGACCAAAAATGGGTGATGGGTACTTGGGAATTCATTATAGAGGTATAATTGTTCTCTACCTGTGTTTATATTAGAAATTTCCCATTAATCTTTTAAGTATGAATCAAATTCATATAGAAGCTCAGTCATAGTTTTTATTTTAACAACCATTCATTATAATAGTCTGTAGTCAATGATTTTTTATAATGATTTTTTTAAAACTGGAATTCAACTTGAATCAGTCAAGCTAACATAATTAATTATATTCTGCTCCAGTTGCAATGAATGATTAATTGATTTCAACTGCTGGGTACATGCTAGCAGCTGTCAGTCATTCAGCAGTCAGCAAGTGGGCCATTCCATCCCTCTTTGTTCACTAGTTTCTGTTGGTCTTATTTGGTCTTATTTATTCACATTTAACCTGTGTGTCCTGTGGCAGAAGAAATAGAATAACTAGGCTGCACTCTTTTTTTGTTGAAATGGCAATGATCTCCAGAGGTAGAAATGTATCTTTATAAAGATACCCTGAAGTTGTTTGTTCTCAGTATAAAGAAATTAGAATAATTTGAGGGTAGGTTCTCTTATATAAAAAGTGATTGCAGTACATAATTTTTTGAAATAATTTTGGAAAAGCAAATACTGAACAAATTAATCCTTGATTCATTCTAACTGTATGTTTTATTTTTTTTCCTTCTGCCTTTTGGGCATGGGAGTTTTAGGCTTTTTATTTCCAACAAAAAAGTCCAATCTCTATAAATAGAGGTGTCAATATGTTGTGATTAAGTTTTACATTTTCCATAAGTCCCTATTAGTAGCATCTCTGAATAAATGAATTGACCTTTTAACCATCCCTCCCAGGCCCCTCACCCCTGCTTCCTTGAAGCCTTATCAGAGAATGTTTGGAATCCTTTGGCTGGGCCAGAATGCGCACACCGGCCTGCGTGCCCTTGGAAGCCCAGGTATTCATCGGATGGAGCATTAAGCACTTGGTTGTGCCAGCCCATCTGCTAGATTAATAGGAACATAGTGGTGAACGTCACAACGTTCCTGCCCTCGTGAAGCTTGTGGTCTGGTAGGTTAGACGGATGTTAAATAATCATGTGGGTACATGTACAATCTCAAGCTCAATAAATGCTAGGAAGTGGGCACTGCCGGTGATGGGAGAGCTGATCCTGCCCGGAAGGGGCTGAGGGAGGAGGTGGGACCTGGTCAGGAAGACTTCCCCAAGAAAGTGAGGCTTGAGGGGCGCCTGGGTGGCTCAGTTCGTTGGGCAACTGCCTTCGGCTCAGGTCATGATCCCGGAGACCCGGGATCGAGTCCCACATCGGGCTCCCTGCTCGGCAGGAAGCCTGCTTCTCCCTCTCTCACTCCCCCTGCTTGTGTTCCCTCTCTGGCTGTGTTTCTCTCTGTCAAATAAATAAAATCTTTAAAAAAAAAAAAAAAAAAAGAAAGTGAGGCTTGAACCCAAATCTGAAGGATGAAGAAAGGGGTAAGTGGCTCGAATAGAGTTTTTAATAATGTTGAACAGTTCTCTACTGGGTACTGATAGCTAATTTTTCTTCAGGGAAAGGTAATATTTTTTGCTCTTGATTTTATTATACATAAACCCAGCCTTTGACATTCCCTTGTGTAGTTTGTAAGGGTGGCTTTTCATTTTGGCTCAGCACCGTATTCGTTTACTGAAGAAGAGTTGGCTCTCCCTTCGGCAGATGTGTCCTACTTGTAGTGGTTCTCGAGGATGTTGGCTAGCCTAACAGTTGGAGGCTGTGAAAGGCTCTTGGCATCTCAGACCTTTTCCTCTGAACCGTGGCTGCCTGTCAACTCAGGATCAGGACATTTAAGCTCGTAGCGTGCTCAGTGAGGTGACCCCCTGATTGCTCTCTGACATTCTGTACATGCTTCTGTTGTTCCTCATACCCCACTGTAGTGCTAAGCCCGGTTCATCTAAGCCAAGCCCTGGAAAGGAGCATCGATCCTCAGCGGCTACCTCAATTCCCATTCAGTCTCCAACCTCCTGCATGCTGTCCTCTCAGGGAGCTCATAGTCTAGTAGGAAAAAAGAGCCCCACGAGGATAAAGCTGAGGAATTTGTGCTGTAAAATGCACAGTTGCAAGGTGGCTAGAGGCTCGGAGGAGAAGCATGTGCGAGCTGCCGGGACTCCCCAAAGGAGATAGGCTTGAGCTGAGTTTCAGAGTTTTAGTAAAAGTTGGCTCCAACTTGTCCAAACTTCTTGTCACAAGCTTTGAGCAATCATGTAATTGCAGGGCGTTTCCTTTGACTGTTTCCGGCTCTGTCGTACTTTCACGACTGTGGGTATGTTTTCCCCTCCACCGGATTGTCCCTTCCCTCTTGGTTCTTCTACTTTATTAGTCTCTGTGTTGAACTTAGTCTAGAAAGTGTTCCATAAACATGTGCATTTTGATAAAGGTGTGTGCTTTGTAATAGGCAGTGAAGTTAATTTCACAAGATAAGCACAAACATTACGGACACCCATACTTGTAACTTTTAACATCTCTGACTCTAAAACCCCTGGCTGCATGACCGCTTCCCTTCACCCACACGGGGAAATTTTATTTCAAAATCTAACATGCACTTGTATTTATAGAGAATAAAATCTACCTACCACGTTTTGTGCAAATGGGAAAAACACAGCTTAGCTTTGGAGTGTGTAAGCAACAAATTGTAGCTCCTGGCAGAGGGACAGCGGGATTGAGAAAAGCTGCAATTAGAAATTAAATGGGGAGGCCCTCGCTTCTTCATGTGTGAACAAGTGTTTTCTTCTTTAGCTGAATCGTGACATTTTTTTATTTGACTGTTTCATAACGAAAAGTGAAAGTTAAATATTTTGTAGGTGGTATTTTCCTGCCTGATCAATATTTTTCTATAAAGTTTTCCCACAAAATTCTTTGTTTTAGTCAAATATTCAGGGTTTTTAGACAAATATTCAGAAAAAAAAAAGTTGGGAGGGGTATGGATCCCAGGGTCAAATGGAAATGCTGAGTTAAAATCAAACACTTTTTAAAAAAAAATTTAAAAAGATTGTATTTATTTATTTGACAGAGAGAGATCACAAGTAGGCAGAGAGGCAGGCAGAGAGAGAGGAGGATCCCAGGACCCTGAGGTCATGACCTGAGCCGAAGGCAGAGGCTTAACCCACTGAGCCACCCAGGCGCCCAAAATCAAACACGTTTTTGCTTGTTTTTATTTTCATGTATTGATTTATTTTAAATGAAGTACCTTTTAGAGCCTCCACTATGATCTCTGAAAAGGTCTTAGAGCATGCAGTGCTCCCAGCTAGTTAACTCTTCTCCTCTTTCTCCCCTAGAAGAGTCTGGGCTCCACAGAAGCATTTTGGGGATCGCTGCTTAGGTGGTGGATACTTTTATAGGGTCCCCAGCCAGGGACATATCTGCTTACATAAGGAGTTCTCACTGGGCTGGAGTTTCATGAATGCTGCAACACACAATGCCAAGGGCCCTGGGGGGAAGACAGGTCGCAGAGCCTTCTGAGGACAGGTGACCTGCACCGCCCCCCCCCTGCTTTCTGCGGCATTCATTACAACAGCTGCCTGGGACTGTGGTCTCCAGCTTTGTTGATCTTATACCCCACCCTTAAAGGTCTTGAGTGCGGACTCCTGATAAGGACATATAAATGTATTGTTGCACTATTATGTATGTTGGAAAATATGCACAACTTTTAAGGACGAGGTGAAAAGTTAATGGAAGTTATTCCACATTCCAGTGAGTCATTTTGCATGGACCCAGTTATGTGAACAACCCACTTTGTAAACCTCTAGTTTTAGAGACAGAATCTACATATCTTTCAAATTATCTGTCTGTCACCGTCCCCACATTCCTGGGTTAATTATGCTTTCCAATGGAACACTGGAGCAGTTGAAGAATGCAGGCTGCCTCTCCATGTTTGCTCATAAAGATGTCCGAGAGAGTAAGAGTTTGAAAAAGCAAGTATTAATAAATATGTATGATCTAATTTCTTGTATGTAAACATTTTTAAGTTTGTAAAAATGTATAATTTATGTATAAAATGTCTAAATTGATACATTAAAAATGGTTATTTCTGAGCACTGGAATTAAGGGTCTTGGGAAAGGAAGAGGATTATATCTTTCCATATTGTTTGAATTTTTTATGGACTTGGATTCTTTTTATAATAAATAATTTTAAAGTCACTAAATCCATTGTGATGTCAAATATGTTACAAGACTTTAGATTTTTTTTTTTAAGTTTTATTATATAAGTAATCTCTACACCCTCCATGGGGCTCAAACTCATGACCCTGAGATTAAGAGTTGCTAGCTGTTCCAACTTAGCCAGCCGGGCACCCTCAATACATTATTAATGTTGATTATTGAAGTTAAGTGGAGGGGAACACTGGGCTTCATTATACTATATTTACTTAAATGTATATTTAACATTCCATAATTAAAAATTAAAAAGAAAGGAAAAGAAATGCATTGCAAAAAAAAAAAGCCCATGGCAATAAACCACATACTTAACAGGATTATTTTGGGGGTGGGAAAGAGAGAGTTGGGGAGTAGAGCTCCAGGTACATTTCCCCGGATACATTCTGTAAGCATGTATTGCTTTTATAATGGGAAAACGCATAATTAAATACACACACTGCAGAGCCCCCAGTGGGAAGAGTTTCGTGTGTAGACAGGAGTTCAAGATACTCCTTTGACTTCCCAGACTCTGGTTAGTTTCTAAGGGACAAGACAAAATGAATGTGCAAGCCAAGAGTGTTTAGTGTGTAGGGCTCAGTTGTTCCATGTAAAGATCTTGAGGCTTGTTTTATAATGCAATTTCTAATTCTTGAGCTTGTTATGTAACAATTCAAAGAAGAAACTCCAAAGCATAGCCTGCAGTCCCAGCAGCATCAGGGAGAGCACAGCTAGTGGTCTGCCATGAATGAATTGCACTGTTAGCTAGTTACCAGCTTCCAGGTTGTGAAAGAGAGTAGCTTTAAGTAGAGTACCCAATTATAGCTCTCAATGGGGCTCAAGGGAATTAACATGTAAAGGACGTTCTCTGTCACTTACTGCCATAGTAGGCTGCATTCATAGACCTAAAGAATCTATAAGGAGGGAAATGATGGTTCATTAACTGTGTGACCTTGTAAAAGTTAGTTAAGCTCTAGGTACCTCATGTGTGAAAAGAGGATAATAGCACTAGCCACCTCATGGTACTCGATGAGGATTAAATGAGCATGTTTGTAAGGCACCTTGCATACGGCGAGTACTCAAATGCCAACTATTCTTGTTGTCATGTGAAAGACTGCTTACCGAAGTGAGGACATTGAGCTTGCAAGCAGGTGTTCCCTGATTTTAAGTATCCTCTCAAGCAGCCACGTGGTTAGGGCTGCGTGGTCTTTGGTTGATCCCATTACCCTTGCATGTTTAGGAATGGGCGTGTAACCCAACCTGGCCCGTGAGATATGAGGGGGTTTCTACTCCTCTTCCCCTAGAGGTTGTGCTGTCTAAGTGTGCTGCCTGGAATGGCAGTAGCCAACTTGCTATCAGCCTGAGAATGAAGCCAATGTCAGGGAGGAAGCCAACAGCAAGGCTGCTAGAGGAGAGAAAAAAGAAAAAAAAGACTTCGTCTCAACGACAGTTCTGAGTTGCTGAATCAGCCATCTCTGAAACCTGCTCTACGTTGGGACTTAACTTTTTTTGTAAGACTAAAAGATTTTTTTTTATTTAAACTTGTTTCAGTTAGCTTCCTAAGGCATCGTAATTAATAGAAGCTGCACCGAAGGAGATGTGAGGTAAGAATGGTGGCATTTATTCCGTCATATTTATTGAATACCTTGGGATGCAAAAATAAACAAGAATTTTCAAGCACGGGGAATGAGGGTTCTGGAAAGATAGCAGCTGGAACATATCCTGCCTCTTTTCTACTTGCAATGTAACCCATCTGCCTCTCCTGGGAAGAGCAGCCCCTGGGGCCTCCAGGAGGCACACAAGGCCGGGAATGGGGGTGAGGCTCTAGGCTTGGGCAGAATCTTGACAAAGAGAGGACCGGAACAGGGAGCCACAAGGAGGGGAGCAGGGGGACAGTCTTGTGAGTGTACCTGGTCTCCCTGGTTCCCAAAGAGCCGAACAGATGGACTGAATTGCCTCCACCCCTGAGTTGGAGGGGTGAGGAGGAAGGGCTTCCTCCTAATGCCTCACCAGACTGACGGGCACCCCATCTGCTGTTAAGCTGAGGCCAGAGGAGGCTGAGCCTACTTACTGATCCTTCTACTGCTTTGGGAGATGCGGGACAGAGCCCCAGTGAGCAAACAAAGGAAAAGATCACTAATGCGGCCCAGCAGCTTCAGGGAGAAGAATTACAAGCAGAATCCTCAGTACAGAAATAGCTGCTGGCATAGATAACTTGAACCAAAAGAATAAGAAAAGTTAAGATTTAAGTACAACTCTCTCTCTCTCTCTCTCTCTTTCTCTCTCTCTCTCTTTCACACACACGCACACACTGATTTTCTGAGACTAAAAATCATTTTGATGTAAAAATTTCGAGAGATGAATTGAAGGAGAAAGAGGTCATTGTTGATGTCTGAATTTGTCTACTGGAAGAGAAGAGAAAGATACACCTAAAGGCACAGAGCAAAAATACACAGATATAAATCAAAAGATGGATAAAAATCCAGAAGGAGAGTGGGCGATGTGATAGAAGAGGTGATTGATAAATACAAGAAAAGTTTCTTAGCTGAAGAGAAACTTGCATCTCACAGAGTTTCAGGAAGGACCGATGATGAGAAGACTCCTAGACATAGTCTATCTTTGAGCTATAAGAAAGAGAGAAATCTTACATGTTCTTACAGAGAACAAGTTACTCCTAACGGGGAAAGAATCATCCTAGCATTGGACTGCTTATCCACAACACTGGAAGCTCCAAGGTGGAAAGCTGCTGATCAGCCAAGAAGATTGTGTGGAAATCCACTGAGACAACTCTCTGTACCTTCAATTCTCTCAGTGCTGCAGTCTAACCCAAGAATACTTACCACTGGCTTCTACCTAGCAAATAAATTCAGAGTCAAAGTCTCCAGAAGACTGGGGAAGGGCAAGGAGAATATAAAATGGCCAAAGGGATCATCACCCAAATCTGGCTTTATTATCAGTACCTGGGTACTCAGAGCACAGAGAAACTCCTTCTTCAGACTGTGGAGTGTGGCTGGGCTCTCCACTCTGTAAGAGTATATTCTTTTTCCGGATTGATCACATCACCATCTGCCTTGACAACTCTTCTAAAAACAGTCTGGAACTAAAAATAATAAGCGAATCTCAGCAAATCTGGGCATCGGGGGTGGGTGGAAAGGAGGGAAGTGTTCCAAAGGTCTTATCTGGGGAGTGGCTGTGGAACTGATGGAGGAAGGGAAAGTATCCTGAAGTTTGGAGTGTAAGTGGTGGGGGAATAGAGTAGTTTGGTGGGAGAAATATATGTCTGGTTTTCATATTGTGGTAAAGAAAGACGTATCTGATTGTGAGCAGCAGGAAAGAGAGAGTAGCTGGAAGGAATGGAAATTCACAAGAGAGGTCGTGCTAACAAGATGTAAAGGGGAAAATAAGATCAATCTGATTGACCTGCAAAAATAAATATAAGTAAAAGGAGGAAATAATAAGTAAAATAAGACACCAAATAAATAAGCTACCAGTTGTCTAATCTTTACGCTAAATGTGAATGGACTGGATTTTCCCATTAAAAGTCAGAGACACAGATCGAGCTAAAAATATAAATAAGTCTGCTGTACACTATCTAGAAGGAAAATATCTGAAACAAAATATAAAGAGAAGTTGAAACTGAAGGGATGGACAAAGATACCATGCAAAATAATGAAAAAGAAAATAGGAATGGCAACATTAATAGCAGACAAGGAAAAATGTAAAGCTAAAGACACTTTAAGAGGGATATTATGTAGCGATATAAAACATACACAGAATTAACATTAGTAAACCTATATGTACTAAACAATGTAGATGTACAGACAACTTAATAAAAGCTTTGTAGATTCAAAACATGTTTTTCAGAATCAGAATATACAAAATAAGGATATAGAAGAACTGCATAGTACAATCAACATACTCAATTTAATAGATATGCAGATAACCATATGTGCCTAAAGTGAAAAACCGGAATTTTTATATATTTATAGAACATTATAAAAATCGATTATGTGCTTGATCACGAAGAAAACCTTACCAAGGAAGCACTCCCTCTCGGGGTCACAGAGTGAGGGGGGCCTAGCCCTGCACTGTCTTGCCTCTTTGGATTTCAAGGTTCCAGATGCTTTTCCTGCCTCACTTCTGGCCTGTGGAAATAAGAATTTCTTTCTTAGGGGGAAAAAAGCATTGTCCTGTGTTTCCTTTCCTTTCTTGTTTAAGTTAAGTAAACTCATAATATCCCACATACAATTTGTATTAGTTATTGTCACCTTTTAATTTTTAAAGATTTTATTTATTTGAGAGAGAGGGAGAGAGAGAGAGAGAGAGAGAGAGAGAGAGAGAGAGAGAGAGAGAGAACACATGTATGCGCTTGCTTGGGAGAGCAGGCTAAGAGGCAGAGGGAGAGGGAGAGAATCTGGGCAGACTCTGAGCTGAGGGTGGAAACAGGGAGTTGGGGGGTGAGGGGCTGTGGCTCCATCAACCACCCCACAATCATGACCTGAGCTGAAACCAAGAAGAGTTGGAGGCTTAACTGACTGAGATACCTAGGGGCCCCAGAGTCAGAAGAGATCTTATAGACATAACCCATGTAGTCCTTTAGATGTTTTCTTTTCCTAGAAACTGTTTTTTGTTTGTTTGTTTGTTTGTTTTTTATTTCAGTACATTAGGTCTCTTACCTTACTTTATATTCCTAAATTGTTGGGCCTGTTTTATGGGCCTACCCATGTCACTGTATATCATTGTTAAAAAAAAAGGGGCGCCTGGGTGGCTCAGTTGGTTAAGCGACTGCCTTCGGCTCAGGTCATGATCCTGGAGACCCGGGTTCAAGTCCCATATCGGGCTCCCTGCTCGACAGGAAGCCTGCTTCTCCCTCTCTCACTCCCCCTGCTTGTGTTCCCTCTCTGGCTGTATTTCTCTGTCAAATAGATAAAATCTTAAAAAAAAAAAAAGACTCATTGTACCTCTTATTCCATTAGAATTTCAGGACACAAGGTAGAAAACAAACACGTGGGTTGTTCAGAGATCATCAGCCATGCAATGAATGAACCCACCAATCACCCAGGAATTGTAAGAACTTAGATTTACTCCAAATGTACTTCCTAAAAAGAGAGTATTTAAATATATTCTTAAGAAGAGTATCTCTAGATCTTGGGAGAAATGTTATCATTCTCCAGCATAGTTTCTCTTTATACTTAACTAATTTAACTTTATAGTCTATTGGTTCCCCCCTTTTTTCCTTGGATGAATTATATCTAAATTTAATGTTGGACAGAGCACTACATAGCATTCCTGTGACTTAATCTTATTCCATGAAAAATGTGTGAATTCGCTCACTTAACCTCAGGCTGAATTATTTGAATTTCAGAGTTTAGTTTGGGATTTTTTCCTGTGCTTTAATGTCACACTTTCATTTACTTATGATTGTGATCATATATAACTTTTACTTCTTTTGCTTGAAGGCATTTCACAAAAATAATTTTAATAAACGTTATATGCAATAAACAAGTAAAAACTGAAAACCTAAGAATATTACATGCAAAAGCACAAGGACCAGATGGTTTCACAGCTGAGTTTTTCTCTAATTAAAAAAATAAAAAGATCATCACAATCTTATCTAAACCATTCGAAGCCATATATTAAAGCTGTTGAATATCAAAGCATGAAAATGATAGCACCAAAAAAATGTAGATCAGTTTCACTCATGAAAACAAAGGCAAAATTTTTTTTTTTAAAAAGGATTTTTTTTAATCTATTAGAGAGAGAGAGATGAGGAGGCTGGGGCAGGAGGAGAGAAGCCTTTAAGCAGAGTACCCTGCTAAGCACAGAGCTGACATGGGGCTTGATCCCCAGACTCTGAGATCACAACCTGAGCTAAAACAGAGTTGGATGCCTAGTCGACTATGCCACCGTCTCGCCCAACAAAGGCAAAATTTTAAATAAAATTTTATCAAGTCCAGTCCAGTAATGTTATAAAAAATGCATTATAACCAAGGAGGATTTAAGACAAGAATGCACGTGTGGGCCAGTATCAGCAAATTTAGGAGCATAATTTATTTTATGAATAGAGGAGAAAATCTTTATATTGCCAAGGCATTTCCTAAGTTTCTAATAAAAATAGAAGAAAACCATCTAAATACAATAAAATTTACTTGCCAAAACCAAAAAAAAAAAAAAAAAAAAGATGTATTATAAAGGCAGAACATTACCAATAATGAAACAGTGGTGTTTGCTGCTAGCATTCTTAGTTAACATTGTCTTGGAACTTCTGGCAAACCTAGTAAAGTGTGAAAAAATAAAACAATGCATATTGTCTTTTTGGTGAGGAAGGGATTGCACATCCTGGTGCACTGAAATAAAGTTCTGAGACATCAATCTGAGCAGCGGGCCAGAATTCCCTCTGCAAGAGAGAGTAGCAGCCACTGAATCCTGGACATAGCTTTTATTTATTTATTTGTTTGTTTGTTTGTTTGTTTATTATCAGAAAAGCAATCACACGTGCCTCCAAGCACAGGAAAGGCGTACAAAGGGACGACAAGTATCTTGAAGCAGGCTTGCATTTTCCCCTATGTGTAGGCACCCACGGAGTCAGTCATGGGATAAGGCCAGAGCGGGATGTTTGGGCTAGCCATTGCCAGGCGCAGAAAGAGGAGACTGAGGGTTCCATTCTTCCATAGCTCCTCACTTACGCCTTGCCCCTGGGGATGGTGGGATCCTGTGCCTACCGGGCCATTGCATTCAACAGCTGAGAATAGAGGCGCGGCTCAGAGGCTTCCCCACTCACCCCTGAGGGCTTACAATGTACTTTCTAAGAGTAACTCCACAATTGTATACCATGAGATTCTGGCACGAAAAAAACCAAGTGGAGTTAGTAAGATAGTTTGATGACGTGGACAAATATAGAATCTATACACAAAACCCAAAAGCCATTCTCTATAGTAATAACCACCATTAAATAGAAATGGAATGAATAATTCTATTCTTAATAATGACAAAAAATTAAAATTCTAAGGAAAAAATAAAACCTGTAAAAGCTTCTTCAGAAACACATAACAAGATTTGAGGGGTACCTGGGTGGCACAGTCAGTTGAGGAACTGACTCTTGGTTTTGGCTCAGGTTGGGATCTCGGTGGGGGGGGAGGGTGTGGGACCAAGCCCCATGTCAGGCTCCCTACTAAGCATGGAGTCTGCTTGGGAATCTCTCTCTCACTTGCTCTCTCTGTCTCTTTCTCAAATAAAGAAAGAAAGAAATCTTTTTTTTTTTTTTTTAAGACTTGAACAAATGGGAAACATACAGTGTTCGTGAATGAGAAGACCCCATATAACATAGCATTCAGTTTTCCCTGTGCTAATTTCTATATTTTATATGATTCCCAGTTAGAACATTAACAGTGATTTGGGGGGAGCGGGATGGATAAAATTACCACGAAGTCCATGTTATAAAAGAAATGTTAGACTTTTTTGACCTAACCAAAAAAATTCAACAACTGTATAGCAAAGAATACTGTGATTCAAATCAATAGAGGACTAGGTTTGGGAAAATGTTTGCAAAGAAGTGGAAAGATAAAGAGTTAGCATATTGTATAAACATGTAGTTTTGGGGATGCCTGGGTGGCTCAGTCATTAAGCGTCTGCCTTTGGCTCAGGTCATGATCCCAGAGTCCTGAGATCAAGCCCCACATCCCCACATCGTGCTCCCTGCTCGGCGGGAAGCCTGCTTCTCCCTCTCTCACTCCCCCTGCTTGTGTTCCCTCTCTGGCTGTGTTTCTCTCTGTCAAATACATAAATAAAATCTTTAAAAAAAAGGAAAGAAAAAGAGTGATGGAGAACAGGGTGAGCTGATAGAAGCTCGTGGAGGGTGGGATCATCCTCCTTAAATCATCTCTGCGGTGGTCACACCTGAACTGGGAGGGAAGTCCATGAAGAAGCTGGGAGAGGTGAAGGTGTGTGAGCAGCAAAAGGTCAGGAGAAGGCCCAGAGGCAGGAGAGCTTTGCACTTTTGAGGGAACTGCAAGGTGGCCCATCTGTCTAGACTGACCATTCTCAAACTTTGGTCCTCAAACTCAGTGCATGATAGAATCATCTGGAAAGCTTTTAAGTCTCCATGCTTAGGCCTTGCTCACACCAAGTAAGTAAAAGTCTCTATGGTGGACACATGGTGGTTGTAAAGGTTTCCAAGGCAGCTCCAGCGTGCAGGCTGGATTGAGACCTAGAGGGCAGTGACAGGGGGACTCAGGGCCAGAGGAGGCTGACTGGAGGCAAGAGCAGGGCTTGTCTGGAGGCCTTGGAGGTTAGGGAATAATTTGGGACTTTTTCCTTGGAAGGGCTTTATGCAGGACACTGATAAGATCTGACCTTCCCTCCTGACCACCCCCTCCTTTTTAAAGCTCACTCTGCTGCTGTTATAAGAACAATGGATGCAACAGGATAGTTGGGAAGCTGTTGCAAATGCCCAGCGAGGAGAGTGGCAGCAAGGGCTGGACTGATGGCAGCCTCGATATAGGGATGAGGACATGCTGAAGGATCTGGCGACTCTTTGATTGTAGGAGCCCAGGGGAGAGGACACTTTATGGATGGCCCCCACTCAGTGTCTGGCATCAGTGGTTGAGGGGTGGTGAGGACATTTAGGAGGCAGCGAGCAGGGGGCATGGAGACCCATGGATTTCAGAGGGCAGGAGGGAGGTACAGTGTGAAACATTCTGGGCTTAGACATGGGGCAACTGCACAGTTGTATCACAGGGAAGAGCCCCACACCAAAGCTGACATACATAGTCAGCCAGAAAGCCAGCACAGTGGCTGAGCTTGCCTAGGGAAAGAGAAGTGAGGGAGCAGAGGAGGCCCAGCCCCACAGAGAGCTGCCCTAGAAGAGTTGAACAGAGGACAAAGACACTGAGGGGCCAGAGAGGAGGGAGCGGGAATGACTGATGACCAAGGGAACAGCAGAGGGGCACTCAGACTAGAGAGGTCCCTGAGGACGGGATAGAGCTGGAAATAACTGATGAGAATAACAGCCTGGATGGAGAAATAAGATGCAGTTAGACAGGGAGGGGGGAATTGAAGGGAGAGGGGGAGAGGGAGGACGTATAAGAAAAGGCAGAGGTGGGAAAAGTATGATGTGTCTGGGGGCCATTCATCACATGCTGGGATTGGAGCTGAAGGCATAGTGTCCTCTAAGGTTAGTAGGTAGACGATGACTCTTGGCCTTCTTGTTTCTTTTTGCTCTTGTCTCTGTCTCCCCTCCATCTGACTTTCCTCCAATCCGGCTGTGTGTGTGTGTGTGTGTGTGTGTGTGTGTGTGTGTGTGTGTGTGTGGGGGGAGCGGCATTGCCCTGGGCAGGTGGCTTCTTGCTTTGCCCCCCCCGGAGATGTGCAACTTTGGTCAAAGCTTTCACAGCATTTGAAGCAGCGTGATCAAGGTGAATGCTGAGGACAGTCAGCTTTGCAGTGGAGGAGAGTGCATTCATTTCCAATGAATGGAGAGATTGCTTCCTTCTCCCTGACTTCAGGCACCTCAAAGAGCCCAGCTGCAGTGTAATCCACACTCCTCTGTCTCTTTCCTCCTGCTCTCTTAGAAGTAAAAGCACAAACAGGCTTTTGCCTCAAAGGCAAGATGCCAGTGTTATCTTTCCTGAGTGGGCTCATAAATACAGATTCTTTGGAGAGAGGTGCGTATAATCAGTGCGCGAGCCAGCATTTTGCATGTGCAATGAACAGATGTGGCTGCATTATTCAGTTTCCCTATTTGACTTCCTTACCAAGATGTACTTCAGAAAACGGGATGTCGATGAACACATCTTCCTGAGTGAAAATAACCTATGCCAAGAGGAGTTTGAAATGTTCCAGTTAACCATTTGTCATATTGGCTGCTTATTGACTTCTCTGCCCAAAATGTTATGACGTACTGTGTCACTTCAAGCTTTCCTCCTAGAGATGAAATGATTTCTTTCCTTTTTTTAAAAAAAATATTTTACTGGTTTATTTATTTGACAGAGAGAGAGAGAGAGAGAGAGAGAGAGAGAGAGAGAGAGAATGAGCTGGGGAGCAGCAATGGGGGAGGGAGAAGCAGGCTCCCTACTGAGCAAGGAGCCCAATGTGGTGCTCGATCCCATGACCCTGAGGTCATGACCTGACCGGAGCCGAAGGCAGATTCTTAACCGACTGAGTCACCCACATGCCCGAAGATGAAATAATTCCTAATTATATTTTGTGTGAAACAACATTAATACTGAAACACATCACACTGTAGTAGAGAAATGTTGGTTTTAACTCTGGCCTTTATCTTCGTGGGGTTTTTTGTTCATATTGCAAAATGTGACATTCATACCCCAAGTGAGTATGTAGCATATATATGTACAGTTTAAAAAAATGGTGATGGAAATGAAGACCCTCGCCTCTGCTCACCGAGGGATAAGCAACGGCTCACTGGCACCTGGAATTCCAGTGTGCCCGTCCTCCTTCCCAGAGCTACCACAGCCTCACTGTTGGGCCAGTGGCTTGATTGCTTTTAACTTAGAGTTTTATCCCTTATGGATTCATCTGGAACAGTATAGTTTAGTTTGGTTTGCATTAGACTCTGTACATTCTTTGTGTCTTTGTGGAAACATACGAACCCACAAGCACCCCCTAACATTTTGCATGCTGGGTGCCCTGGATATCATTTGGCACACTTTGCACCCTGGATATCATCCCCCTAGAGTCGGCCCTGTTCCTGCAGTGTGTGTAGCTTCGATCCGTCTTTGTCGCAGGCCATGTGTAAGACTATACCACTGTTCATTTACATGTTATGCTGATAGACATTTGGGCTATTTCTGGTTGTCATGACTTCAAGATTGATAAGAGTTTTCTTTCCACATTTCCTGGTGTACATGTGTGTAGACTCTGTAGGGTGTATAGCCAAGAGTGCTTTCATGTTGTTTTTAAAGAGTATCATTTTAAATTCCTTCTGGTTCAGTTATGATAAAACATGCCAAATCCATGCAAATGTGACTTTATTGTAAATCTTAGTATTTTAGACACAGTGGGACATAGTGCCCATTTTACCATCATTTTTGGACATGCACATAACACACTTTACCTAAAAGTGTGGAGTCTGCTTGAGATTCTCTTCCTCTTCCTCTGCCCCTTTCTCTTTCTCCCTGAAATGAATAGATCTTTTTTTTTTTTTTTTTTTTTTAAATGTGGTCAGGTATTTCTGCAAGCAGGATCAGCATTCAGGACAGGAGGTAACGTTGACAAACTGTTCTTTCTCCCTATCACCCCACCCCCATCCTTTAGTTTTATGGGTCTTTCCAAGGGAAATAAAGGTGAATTGTGTAAGGCAAACCTTTTTTTTTTTCTTTTTTAAGATTTGATTTATTGGGGCGCCTGGGTGGCTCAGTCGTTAAGCGTCTGACTTCAGCTGGGTCATGATCCCAGAGACCTGGGATCAGGATCCAGCTCCGCATCGGGCTCCCTGCTCAGCGGGAAGCCTGCTTCTCCCTCTCACTCCCCCTGCTTGTGTTCCTTCTCTCACTGTGTCTCTCTCTGTCAAATAAATACAATCTTAAAAAAAATTATTTGTTTATGAGAGAGAGAGAGAGAGAGAGAGAGAGAGAGAGAGATCACAAGCATGGGAAGCGGGAGGAGCCTTCCCTGCTGAGTAGAGAGCCTTACTCAGGGCTCAGTCCCAGGCATCCCCGTGTAAAACAATCTTAGATCGATTTCATCCCAAGCAGGCACCTCTTCGGGATTTGTCCTTTACCTGCTCTGGTTGGCCCTGCTCTGCTAAGAGCGAACCGTTCTGAGCTGGGCTGAGCTGCAGCTGCGCGGAAGTCAGGGCAGGTAGCTGGCGCATGCGCTCTTCCTCTCTGAAGTACCTGAAACACTTAGGCAAGACGTGACCATGTCTTGCATTTCCTTCACGTGCTTTGTGGTGGAATTTGCTGGTTACGACATAACTACTTCATTTGTTGGACTATGAAATATGGTATCTAACCCTTTGAGGTAAGTTTTCCATTAGCTTTGGTTCCAGGCCTTAGTAAAAGAGAAAGATTGTATTTAGTGCCGTAGTAGTTTAACTGCTAAAATGACCAACTGGCCGGCTTTCGTGTTACCATTAGTAGTTTTAAGGGAATTAGACTTTTATTGGTTTGATTCAGTGAAATAATTGTATAATCTGTATGATGGCAGCGATTAGCTTAATTAGAATTTTTGTTTGAGTGAGCTGACTTGTCTTAAAGCACGTGTATGTGGGGACATGGGACTGGTGTGTAATTGGAATTTCATTTTATTGAAGCATGAGTTCTGTCATATTGAAGTACCTTTCGAATGGTTCAAAAAATGGATCAGAATAATCTAGGAAGGAAATACACGGAATCTGACTTAACTGTAAAAGACATTGTAAATTAGAACAATGGAATCTACAATGGTTCTTATGGGGGCGCCTGGGTGGCTCAGTTAGTTAAGCGACTGCCTTTGGCTCAGCTCATGATCCAGGAGACCTGGGATCGAGTCCCACATCGGGCTCTCTGCTCGGCAGGAAGCCTGCTTCTCCCTCTCTCACTCCCCCTGCTTGTGTTCCCTCTCTAGCTATGTTTCTCTCTGTCAAATAAATAAAAATCTTTAAAAAAAAATAAAATGGTTCTTATTTGTACTATATTTGCATATATTACCATTTAATCAGAGATACACTCGGGAAATTTTTAATTACACCAATATTTGAATACAGTTACATAATATAGTTTCTAAAAGCTCGGCTTAGAATACTGAAACATACTCTCCTTTAAAACTAAACTTTGTTTAAACTTTATGCAAGATTGTTTATATAACTTGGGTTTCCAAATAAAGTAACCATTCCAGATGAGAAGTAAGATCATTTGTTCTTCAGACTAGGTCTTCATTAAAGCTCATCTAATCTTTCTCTTCAGTTTTTTAGAGTTTACGTCACATCTCACAAAGGTTTTCTCCTGGCTTGGGTGGAGCTGTAGGTCATCCGTGTTTTCTGAACAAAATGTCATTCTGAATAGAAAACAGAGCAAACACAGCATTAACTTTTCGATGGAGCTTATTGAAGTGTTTCATTCTTTGTAAATAAAAACTCAATTTATGTAATGCATGCTATTTTTAAAGAAATTGGATTCTTATGTGCACAAATATTTTCACAACTTCAGAGAAAAATAAAACCCAAGTCAGTGAAAGCAATCAGTAAAAGGCTGCTTCCCGGAGCTCTGCACTGGGGTGATTTCAGCTTAGTAAGAACAGAAAGTCCTCAGGGCAGTTCTTCTTTTTTTCTCCCCAACCACAGCCCATCAGAGATTTGAGGGTAACTATTGTTCCTTTCACTGCATTGCCCCCGCTCTAGCAAACATTCCCAGTTCCTTCAACTGTCCCTCACTAGGCAGGCTTCTTTCCCCAGCCTTCCTTCTTTGGACACGCTCCAGTTTGTCAGTGCTGCTCTTGGAGATCCCTGGGCACGAAGCCACTGTCACCTCGTGCTGGCCTCAGCCCTGCAAGTCCAGCCCTTTCCTTTTATTGGTGCAGGCACTCTCCAGCTAAAGGGGACCTCACTCTGTTTTGGGTCTCTCTTGGAGACCAAGCCTTACACTGCTTTGATGGTTTCTTTAGCTTGGCCTGAGATCTTATTTTTGTGTTGCTAACTTGGATCTACTAGGAAAAAATTATCAGGGGTCACAAAGAATTCTAGTTTATGGGTTCTTCTTTCTTTTTCTTTTTCGTATTGCATCTAGGGTCATGTCTTCATTAAGTCAGACTTTTTAAGTTAAAGTAGTGTATAAGCCAGATGGAGGAAGACAAACGCTGCAGGGTGTCACTTACACGTGGGGTCTGCCCCCTACCCCCCTCAAAAGCAAAATTCATAGACACAGAGTAGAAGAGTGGTTTCTAGGGGCTGGGGGAGGGGAAGATAGAGAGGGGTTGGTAAAAGGATATGAACTTTCAGCTGTAAGATGAACAAGATAAGGTCTGACGATCTAATGTAAAACAAGGTGACTGGTTACACGTGTGAGGTGATGGATGTGTTGGTTGACTGGATGGGGGGATCTGTTCACAAATATTAAATCACAATGACGTACACTTTAAATATCTTGATTTTATTTGTCAATTACATCTCAATAAAGCTAAAATTTTAAAAAGTGTTACAAATAATTTGTGAATGCAATTTTGAACAATTCAAATGGTAAAGAAATAAATGAAGTCAAATATTAAAGATCCTCTTTGTGGGGCGCCTGGGTGGCTCAGTCATTAAGCATCTGTCTTCAGCTCAGGTCATGATCCCAGAGTCCCAGGATTGAGCCCCGCATTAGGCTCCCTGCTCAGCAGGAAGCCTGCTTCTCCCTCTTGCACTCCCCCTGCTCATGTTCCCTCTCTCACTGTGTTTCTCTCTGTCAAATAAATAAATAAAATCTTTTAAAAAAAAGATCCTCTTTGCTATCACCCTTCACTGATATTCCCCTCCACTTTCCTGGTTTGATTTATGTCTCTCCAAACCTATTTTCTTTTCTTTTCTTTTCTTTTCTTTTCTTCTCTTCTCTTCTCTTCTCTTCTCTTCTCTTTCTTTTCTTTTCCTTTCCTTTCCTTCCTTCCTTCCTTCCTTCCTTCCTTCCTTCCTTCCTTCCTCCCTCCCTCCCTCCCTCCCTCCCCTTCTTTCTTCCTCTCCTTCTCTCCCTCTCTTCCTCCCTCCTTCCCTCCCTTCCTTTCCCTTCCTTCTTTCCTTTCTTCCTTCCTCCCTCCCTTCCTTCTCTCT
Organism: Spilogale gracilis; assembly: GCA_004023965.1. Taxonomy (NCBI): domain Eukaryota; kingdom Metazoa; phylum Chordata; class Mammalia; order Carnivora; family Mephitidae; genus Spilogale; species Spilogale gracilis. The sequence goes on along the minus strand of PITA01020893.1, from coordinate 3,038 downwards.
TTTTTAAAGCTTATTTATTTGAGGAGGGATACGCAGATGGAGAGAGGAGCAAGAGAATCTTAAGCAGACTCCCCACTGAGCATAGAGCCCCACACAGGGCTTTATCTCACAATCTGAGATTGTGACCTGAGCTGAGATCAAGAGTCAGACACTAAACTGACTGAACCACCATGGCGCCTCACTCCAGACCTATTTCTATACATTTACACATATATCCATGTTCATATGCAAAGAATTTTTGATAAAAGTGAAGTTATAATGTATGTCTTTTTCTGACATTTTTCATTGTCATCAAGTAACAGACTTGGAGACCTGTCATCTCACTACATATGAATCTGTCTCATTCTTTTTTACCTCCTGCATTATATTCCATTTGTGGGTATATCACAGTTCCTTAGAGCCATTTTCCTACTGTTGGACATTGAGGTTTTCTCTAATGGTTTACTATTTACAATTAATACCACAACATTTTGGGACCTATATGCATATCTCTTGTGGCTATTTTGAGTATTTTTGCAGGATAGACAGCTAAAGTTAAAATTCTGGGTATTCTGTATATTTAAAATTTTGATAATATAAACTCCATGAGACCAATGGCTTTGTCTGTTGTTTCCTGCTGTATACTTGGGGCCCACAACAGTGCCTGGTATAAGGGAGGTGCTCACTAAATGTTAGTTGTTGAATGAAATTCTCCTGCAGAAACTCCATAGTTTGCACTCCCACAAATAGAGTAGGAGAATGCCTATTTCTCCACACCTTTACCAACTCTGGATCATGTCTATTTTTTAATTCCTGTCAAGCTAATGGGTGACCAGTGATAATTTCATTCATTTTTGTCTTGCATTTATATGATTATTGTGGAAATTGAACACTTTCTCATTGGATAGTAGCTAATTGCTTTTGCCATCCCATTGTGGAACCAATGTTTTCTGTCCTGTCTCTTCCACCACAATAGGTCCCGCCATCCTTGACTTTGTGCCCCTGGAAGAGAAAATCACCTCTCATTGAATTCTTCCTGTGGAGGCACAGAGTGAGTTACTTACCATTTTTACGCCCTGTAGTTAGCAGAGAGATTAAGACTGCGAGGTTGCATATTTGCACCCTGGCTCTGGGATTATGGTTTGCAGAGGGACTCCAAAATTGGTAGTTTGTTATTGGTCCCTTATATAAGATACTTATTATAAATTCTATTTATCACTAAAGAACTGGGTCTCTGCAAGGTGCAGTTAGTGTTCGAGGCTCTAACAGGTGGTGAGGAGCAAGTGGAATTTGAGCTTAGGGCTGGCAGAGGCAGGCCATCGGATTCTGCCTTGTCATATGGCTTTGCTCGCTGCCTGTGTCTCTGGGAATGCCCCCTGGCCTCCGCATGGCCTGCTGTGGTACAGTACCCCTGAACTGCTGTCTTCCTTCTAGGCTTCCTAGACCTTGTGTGCTAGACCTTCCCTTATGCAAAGCGTGGTCCATGCGCCGGCAGCACCCGCACCTGGGAGCTTATTAGAAACACAGGCTGTCAGGTCTCCCCCCCCCTACATTTTAATTGCACTTTAACACAATTCCCGAATGATTCCTGGGTACATAAAGACTTGAGAAGCACTGGGAAGGAGCATGTTATTAGTAAAATCAGTACATCTTGTTTTCCTAATTATTAGGTCCTGAAATTTCTTTCTGCCAAGGGACTTTTTTTTTTTTTTGTATCTCCCAATGGAACTTCATGTTGTGAAGCCATACAGGAGCCACGGAGCACTTGCAATAAAAAACTATAGGTCCCACCACCCCTCCTGCTTTTTCAGCATGTGTCCCCTACAGCTCCAAAGAACGGTCTGATGCACCGATAGATGAATACCTAGCATTGCGACTCTGCTACTTTAGACTAAGGAAAGTCAGGTTCATGAGGCCAAGACGAATGGAGGAAGGAACTGTGGGGAACCGTGCCTGGGCAGCAAAGAGGCAAGGCATCAGACAAACCCTGAGTCACAGCTGGGCTCAGACAGTTATCAGCAATGCCCCCGGGCTCTGTCAGTTCCATGAGTCCCAGCTTCCTAATCTGCACAGCCAATACTCCCCGTTTCTGAGTGTCCTGGGAAGGTTCCATGAGACTAACCCTCTAGACCTGGTTCCGTGCCCTCCATGCAGTGGGAGCCCTGGAAGGGCCATTCCCTTCCCTCCGCTTTTCCTGTGCTCAGAACCACGTGGGTAAGCACCAGTGAGAAGGTTGTGGTGTGATTTTATACAGCCTTTCCGGTCGAGTCAGAGAGAACTGTCATGGTGAACAGCCACTAGGCCTGAGGGATGACCCTCTAGCTGAGGGAGGGGCAGCCGTCAGAAGCACATCTCTTCAAAAGGGCCAGAAAGTCATGCAAGAATAGCTAAGTGTCTTAGAGGAGAGAAGCAGTTTAATTTTCTCAAATTGATCGTGTGGAGAAATCTGTTGGCAGGCTGCAGAGTGTGCTCTTAGTAATTGCCAGGATTTTGTATCCCAGGGAGATAAAATCTCAGAGTGCAGTTGTATAAGGGAGTCGGGGGCATAAATCTGCCACGGGCCAGCTCCCGGCCTTGAAGCTTGTGGGATGAGGGAGGAGCGTAGTTCAGAGGTGAGAGGCCTGCTGTTTTCCATCTCTACTGGGGAAAAGCTGGAGAGAGAAATGGGCTTCCCAACTAAGGAAGGTGGGAGAGGAGAGACGAGTTTCCTGAATATGAAGGGAGGAGGAAAGGTCTGGGGAAGGGCAGAATTCTCCTCTCATGGAGAAGAACAGACCTATAGAAAAGCAGGGCGCCTGGGTGGCTCAGTGGGTTAAAGCCTCTGCCTTTGGCTCAGGTCACGACTGAGATCAAGGCCCTCGTTGGGTTCTCTGCTCAGCAGGGAGCCTGCTTCCTCCTCTCTCTGCCTGCCTCTCTGCCTACTTGTGATCTCTCTCTGTCAAATAAATAAATAAAATTTTAAAAAAACTATAGAAAAGCAGAGTTGCCATGGCAAAATATGTTGGGCATCCCTTTGCTGACAGGACTGAAGCAGCTACTGGATCACCCTTCCTTTCTTT
>PITA01020892.1:0-33906 GCA_004023965.1 Spilogale gracilis | reverse complement strand
TCTCTCTCTGTCAAATAAATAAATAAAATCTTTAAAAAATAAAATAGGGGTGTCTCGGTGGCTCAGTTCTCAGTTGGTTAAGTGTCCTTCTTTGGCTGAAGTCATGTCCCAGGGTTCTGGGGTTGAGCCTCTTGTGTGACTCTCTGCTCAGTGGGAGTCTGCTTCTCCCTCCCCCTCTACTACTCTCCCTGCTCATTCTCTCCCTCTCTCTCTCTGTCAAATAAGTGAATAAAATCTTAAAAAAAAGAAAAAAAAACTGCAACCTAACATGCTTCTCAAAATGCAAATGTCTAGAAAAGTTTTATGGAGATCATTTCCTGGTAGCTACATGCCAGCTTTTTAAGTATTTTTCAGAATAAAAAGAGCCAAGTTTTAAGTGTTCCTTTTTAAGATTTATTTATGTATTTATTTTGGAGAGAGAGAGAAGACGTGAGCGGGAGGGACAGAGGGAGAGAGGATCTCCAGCAGACTCCACACGCAGCAGCACGAGGCTCAAGCTCACAACCCCGAGACCGGGACCCGAGCTGACATCAAGAGTCCCACGTTTACTGACTGAGCGACCCAGGTGCCCCCAAGTTCCGCTTCATTTGTAGTCGTCGGAAGATACACCGGGTGTCCTGCTCATTCAGTGACAGCTTATTTGTACGTGGTGTCCCCCAGCTTCCTCTTGGGAGAGCGCTGTGTCCCCTGGTAGGTGCGATCCGGTCAGTCGCCTGGGCAGAGACTGCAGGCCCCGCGAGCACAGCGTTCTGAGAATACTGGTAAATTTCTCCCCTTAATAAAGAGGGGCGATGTTTAGTGTCTGAACCATGGGAGAGAAGATGCGACACACACGAACACACACCTGGCACGCGGCGGCACAGGTGGGCGGGGAGGGACAGTAAGTGACAGGGAAGCTTCCGGTGAAGTCTGGGCGTCACGCGCCTGGACCCCGTCCCCTAGCCCCACAGGTGGTCAGCAGAGACAGTAACAAGTGCGAGATGCTTGCTGGGGTTGGTTTTGTTGTGACTGCATTGAAGGGTGTGTGTGCTTTCGGGAGAAGACAGGAGGACTGGGGGGGCGGCCGGAAATGCAAGAAGGAGCACCGGCCAGGTGTTGACTGTATGAAACAAAACGAGTAAAAAGTTGAAGAAGGCAGGTGGGATTAAGTGCGACCCGATGGGGGCCCGTGCCAGCGGCGCGAAACTCTCCCGTGGCCGCAGAGGGCAGCCGCCACGCGGGACGGGCGGACGGGGGCTGCAGACGCGCTGGAGCCGGCAAGCTGGGAAGCAGGCCACGAAGGGTGCCCAGGCCACCGAGAGCCGGACTCCTTCCCCAAGGACAACACACGCCCTTGAGCGTGTGAGGACATTGTTCTCAGCATCCCCGCAAGTCCTGGCAGTGTCCCCCAGGGAGATAGCAGGGGTGAAGAACGGGACGGCCCCATATAGAAGTTAGCCACTTGGGTTCGATCCCTCGGGACAGAGAGAAGAGGCAGCATGGTCTCCGGAGTTTCGGGGTGGGCCTGTTCCGTGCCTTGGGCAACAGCTGGGGGTCTGCGAACGGCCGCTCACTTGTGGCAGCTGTCTGGGCTGCAGGCAGCGCCCGGCGCCCCTCTACCTAGCCCTCGAGGCCTCTGGGGCCTTATTTGCCGGTGCTTTGACCGGGACATTCCCATTTCAGCCACTACCGCACATCAGGTCAGCGGAAATGCCCGGCCCGGGATCGGGAAGCGGCCGCGCCCGGGGCTCCTTGCCCGTGTGTCCCCGCCCGGGGCGAAGTGGCAGCGTCCGCACCGCCTGCGACCACGGAGCCACCTGCTCTCCCTCCCCGGCTGGGGCAGGCCCCTGGGCCCCCACTACAAAGCGGGAAATCCTGCAACTCCTCCCAACTCTCTGCCTTCCACCAAGGTGCTGAGAAAGGGCTAGAAATCCACTGGGAAAGGCTGGGGTAGGAAACGAGAAGAAAGCACTTTTTCCTATTTGCCCAAGTTCATCTTTACGCACACAAATGGTAATGTTTTCAGTGATGCTCCCAGTGACAGGCGTCAGAGCCGGTGTCTGCCCTCCCGCAGGGGGACAGACCCTGAAGTTTATTTGTGTGGCTCTTCTCTGCGCAGTTCCATTTCTCGTGGGGGTCATCTTGTGTCTTCCTGCTGAAGTGTTCCTTCTAGGATGTCCTTGAATGGGGAAGGCCGGGTGTGCGGGGAAGCCGGGTGAACGGCGGCCTGAGGGCTGGGTGTCGGGGAGCAGCCCATGGCGCCCGAGGCTGCATCCAGGGGGAGGTTTGCGCTGCCCAGTGTGCTGGGTCGGCGGGTGGCGCGGGCTCCTGGCGTGGTGACAGCCCCTGGGAGCGGGTGCATTTCCCTCCCAGAAGGCCTGACTCGAGGTCCGCCTCAGTTCCGGCCGCTGGGAGCGCGGCCCAGCTCCAGAAAGCCAGCTGTCTGCGTCCCTGCCGTAGAGCGCCAGGCAGCTCGCGAGCCGGGGGCCTCGCCTCCAGAGCCCTCTCTCCACTCGTCACTCCGAGGGCCCGGCAGTCATTGGCAGGTGTCTCCTAAGCTCCGAGGCAGAAGGAGCCTTACCTGCTTCTGGTCATAGGGGGCAGGGGGCACAGCAAGCACACAGAAAACATGTCGACTCCAGGAATCCATTAAATTAATTTTTTTCCAGTGTTCACGGTCATTTCTCTGAACATCAGTTCCTTTTGGAAAATTCAGCAGACAAGAATACATAGATTGAATTGGGGTGCCAGGCTGCCTCCGGTGGTTGATCCTGCGACTCTTGATCTCAGGGTCATGAGTTCAAGCCCCACATCGGGTATAGAGCTTCCTTAAAAAACGTAGATTGAATTAATATTGCACTTAGAATATTCTTAGGATGTTCCTGTTTTTGATTTATTTTTCCAAATCCCTGATGTCACTGTGGGGAGGTAATTCAATCTTTATTCATTTAATAGCTATCGACCGAGTCTCTGGTGGACGATGTCAGGAACCGCAGATGAAGCAGGCGTGAGACCCTCCCCCAGGGAGGTGCACAATAGGTGGGGCGGGCAGGGGGAGGGGACGGGTACAGGTAAGGCGACATCAGAGCAGGGGCCCAGGAGAAACAGGAGGCGGGCAGGCAGGTCCCAGCAGCCCCTCAGGGGGCCTTTGGTGCAGTTTGTCTTGGGGTTCTCTACCCTCCTCCAAAAGCTAAGAGGAGGAAGGACATCCACTTAGTCATAATTTCCAAGTGCATGAGCTGTTTGAGGTCTGAGGGCGTGTCTCTGGCTTCGCAGCTCGGGCGCGATGACTGGGGCCATGGCCGTGCTGAGATGTGGCCGCCCATGTGGTCACGCTGAGCCGCCATCCCAGGATTGTAGGAGCCACCGGCGAGCGGAAGCAGGCTCCTCCCTGCGGACGCGCATGGCCCTCACGCCCGGCTTCCCTCCCAAGGGGTCCCCGGGTGTCCATGTCATAGGCAGGTTTCCCTACTGTGTCCGAGTCAACCCTGGCCCCAAAGGAGCTCGGATTTTACCCTCTCTGCTTTGGGGCAAATAAAAATTAGTAATAATGCTGTGACAGAAACAGGGAAAAACAACGCATTCATGGAAACCCACAGGATGGAAGATCAGATGATCCAAGGGTGGCCTGTCCCACACCCCAAGGGTCGGTGCGCCTGCTGCAGCCTCTGCAACGCCCTCGCCAACGTGGAAGTGACCAGAAAGGCCTTCTGTGTCCTCAGGTGGTTTTGCACATTATTCAGAATCAAAGTTGTGCCTGAAGGAGAACAGGCTGCTGGCCGAGTCTTGCTGGCCACCCCTAGACGGGAGAGGGGAGGACGGGGACGGAACGCTCAGTCAGCCCGCATGCCAGGGTGTCCGCGGCATGCCGCCCCAGCGTGTGGCATGAAGAGCAGAGATGAGCCCTGACCCCTGCTCCATAGCTTCGGGAAAGTCACCCGACCTCAGGGCCTTTGCATCTGCTGCTTCCTTTGTCCGTGAGGCTCTGTCACCAACACGACTTGGGCCAGACACTGTCCTCTCACCTTCCCTCCTGACCCTCACTGGAGCCGACCCCAACTTCAGGCTTCCTCGCCTCGTTTTCTGGCCTAGCTGTTCTCACCGTCTGACACACGCACCCGGGAGAGTGTGGACCCCGTGAGGGCTGGGACACGCGTGTGAGTTTGCGAGAGCTCCCAGGCCGCGGGTGTGGCCCTGCCTGAGGCCCCGCCCACCGGCTGGAGCAGAGCACCTGCTGAGGAGAGGCGGGAGCCCTGGGGCAGGGCAGAGGCACGGGACCCTCCCCCAAGGCGGCTGCGGCTGCCACGTTCACCAGCTGTGTGTCCCTTGGGAAAGGGCCAGTGGCTCAGACACACCTGCGGGACCTGAGAACAAGCTCCTTGTCCCCCAAGCACCGTAACCTTGAACACTCCAAGTACGGAAGGACCTTCAGACCATCCCCGCCACGCTGTAGCCCAGATGGAAACGTCTGACCTTGGTCCTGGGGCACCACAGGCTTTTGGAAAGAGGTGACAGCTCCAGGGGTCACCGGGGCCTGGGCCCCGCCCTCCACTCTCTGTGCCATCGCTCAGGCGGTCAGCCAGAGCCTCTGTCGGGCACCGTGTCCTCTGGGGAGGAGAAGATGGCCAACCACACAGTGCCTGTATGGTTGGGAAGAGAGGCGCTCTCGGTGCCGTGGGAGCAGGATGAAGCCCAGCACCGAGGGGAGCCCTGGCTTTGCTTCTGGGGTGTCTTTGCCTTCGTTGCACCTGAGCCGGCAAAGTCAGGAGCAAGACGTCCCCCCCTTCCTGGTGGGCGGCCTCGTGTCTGCCTGAGGGCTCCATGGCCTCCCGTGACACCCGGGGACCGGGCCAACCTCGTCCCGGCATCTTTCATCTTCATCGTTGGGCTGCGTCTTCCCAGACGCTGGAGATTCGGCTCGCCTCCGATGCTATCCATTACGCTGTCAGCCGGGCGGGACGCCTCGGTGGAGGCCACGTGTCAGCAGAAGGTGAGGAAGGAAATCAGCCGCAATCCAAAGCTAATTACCCTGCCTGGAAGTTAATTAAATGCCTGTTAGGAGCAGCAGGGCAGATCCTAATTAAAGTTGTCTAATAGCAGCCCCCTGACGTTCCCGGACACCGGGATCCCTGCCGGGCTGGAGTCACCGTGCCGAGCGGTGGCACCTGTCATGTGGCGGGTCCGCGGCCTCCGCCGGGCTCGGGCCCTGCTACCCTCTGCTGGTTTGCCAACGTCCAGCTCTTCGTATGTTTGATTCGCACCTGTTTTAATCTGGGGACCCTGGATTGTTCCAACGAGCATTTTTCCCCTTTTTTCTCAAAGAGGGAAAGAAAAGGAACAAAAAATAAGCCAGGAGCTGCAGAAGCGGTCAGCAGCGCAATTTTGTATGATGTGGGCTAATGACCATGATTAATGCTTGTTTATTGTCCTGTCTCTTGTGTTATGTAAATAAAGCTGTGCCCTTCTCCTTCCCATTTCGGCTGGTGCGGCTGCCTCCATGTGGAATGAAAGGGGGAGCCCTGCCAACCGTGGCTGCGCTCCCAGCCTGCAGGCTGTCCGGGCCCCCGGCCGGCGGTGCCCACCCGTCAGCCCTGCCTGCACCGGGCCTCCCTCCCCCGTCCTCTCCCTGGAGCGCGGGCCGGGCTAAGGCACGCAGGCCCCAGAACGAGGCATCAGACCATAAGCCAGCTGGCACGGGGCGGTAGGGGTGCGGTTGCAGCGGGGCACTGCTGGCCCCGGACTGGCCACCAAAGGGACATCCCTCCATGTGCTGTCCGAGCCCCAGGGGGGCCAGAGGGAAAGAGGAGCCGCGGCGGCCTGTCTGGGAGGAAGTCTGCCGTCCCCTGTCCCTCCCGGCGTTTGGGGTTGGACATACCACAACGGAGTTTCAGGAAGAGGCAGCTCGGGGTCTGGTTTCTGTCTTTTTAAGGGACACGTTACTGCCCGCACCGTGTGAACGCAGTGAGACAGATCCTGACTCTCGAGCCGGTCGTGCGGTTCCGCCGGCGAGTGAGGTCGGCGTGTGCGTGAGCCGAGGCCCGCGGGCCTGGCTGCCTGGAAGGCCGAGCTCCAGGCTTAGGGAAACAGTTGGAATGAGATTGTTGTTTTATTACAAAATGGGCGCGCACATCGGTCTTCGGGGACCCGGGAGTGAGCGGGTGCGTGGGGGGTTGCGAGGGAGCTGGGTCCCAGACAGAGCTGCGGTTCAGCCAGCGAGGTCCTGCCCCGCGTCTCCAGGTTCCTGAGGAGGCAGGGTGAGGAGAGAGTTAAAGCAGGCAGCCCCTCCGTGTGTTCACCTTCTCACCAAACAGCATGAATTAATGAAAAGATGTAAGCACTCAGATCTTTTCTGGCAAGGATGCTTGTTGAAATAATCAATTAACCTTGGAAGATCAAATTGACGGGGCTTAAGTGCAAAGTTATTTAAGATGGCAGATTATCTAGCCAGATGACTGCATTTGTTGCAAAGCAAGAAAGCAGCAAGAATGCTTTTGAGAAATTTCAAGGTTTCAGAAAGATTTGTCATTATTTCCCCATAGAATTAATCTGCCTATTAACACATACTTTAACCTCTTACAAGTAATATCCTGGGATGACTTTGATTTACGTTCTTTCTTTAGTCATACAGTGAAAATGACCCCAAGAGAGCAAACATATAAATTCGTTTCAAGCTTTTGCCTTTATTTGTTTAAAAATCGTTTTGGAAATAGGTGAGATCTCAATTCGCATCACGCGTTTATTTTAATGCGGATATTCAAAATTCACGGAGGTCCACCTGACCGTCCCTCACTTGGCGGTGGGCTCTGCCTGCTGCCGTCCAGTCGGGACGAGAGCATGCCCTCCCCCCGGGCCTGCCCCTGGCACCAAGACGCTCGTTGTGACAGCTCGTTGTGACAGCTCGTTGTGACAGCTCGCTGGCCACTCGGACCGTTTTAGCAGAAGGTGAGGGCTCACGGCCAGGGAGGCCCTTCCCCGAGCGCCGTCATGCGTGCGCGTGACATGGGACCAACGTGGGCCGCGGGGTTCCGCCTGGACCAGGGCCCTGCCGCGGCCACCGGCTGTCGCGCACGAGGCGAAGGTGGTTTGAGCAGCCGGTGTCGGCCCGGAGCGTCACTCGCTGCAGGCTAAGGAGTCGTTCCCGGGAAGCCGGTGTTGCTATAATTTGGAAGAGCGACTGCGGAAGGGAACATAATCCGGTCTCTGCGTTCTCTGACCCTGGCCAGCGCGCTGACCGTTTTGTTTTCCTCTGAAAGCAGCCTGCTTATTGGTAATTCCTTTAAATAAAGGAATTATTTTCCCAAGCAATCTGTTTTGATTGTGCTATGTTCTAGTCCATCCTCCTCTGCTGTGATGAAAGAAAAGCTAATCTGCTGCTTTACTATCTTTCTGCAAATAAAAGACAAGTGGAAAATGAAATTTTCGAAAAGCTAAACTTCTAGTTTTTGTGACAAAATGTGAATGAAAATGATGAACTTATTCATAAGAGATGCGAATTTTGAAATGAGTGATTTATGGGTATAAGCATTAAAATATATTAATTCCGTGTGGAGGCAAATTCAAATGTTACTCGGTAACTGAGCACAAAGGGTGAAGTGTGGACAGCTCACATAGTCACGCTCCTTGAGTGCGTGTGGGTCCGAGAGAGCGGGGGTCCTGAGCCAGCAAGTGGCGGCCGAATGCTCACACCCACCTTGATGCCACGGCGTCTGTGAATGCGCCCTGCAGGTTGAACACATTGATCAGGCGCCCGTCACTATTCATAACTCAGGGCTTCTCAGTCTCGACCTCATGGACCTCGTGGGTCCAGCAGCTCTGTCCTGGGGATGGGGCGTGTCCTCTGTGTCATAGGATCCCCAGCCTCTACCCACCGACGCTGGTAGCACCACCTTGCCCCCCAAGGTGGGACAATCAGATTGTCTCCAGAGGTTAGTACACAGCTCCGGGAGAAAAATAGCCCTCCACGGGAAGTCCTGCTGAAACCTGAGAACCCGTGGCCACGTGAACCTCATGCTAAGGCCTCGGCAGAGACCGACATACCGTGAAGCTAGGAAGATATAAGGCCCGGGACCCCTCACTTCCAAAGGCCCTTCTAAAGCAATGCACGTGATTTTATATTTATAATGGTAAGTTTGCAATTTTTCATGTCTTTATCGAAGAGGACACCTCAAGTTCTAAAAGCCTAGGCCTCATAAAATCTACACCTTCACCTGTGCCTCAAGCCAGTTGGTATCAATCAACCTGCTTTACAGAACCTAAATCTGTTCAAGATGGCCTCCTACTTCTCCTACCGGTCAGTTTGTTTGTCCATTGAGTTAGTGTGATTCCCCCAGTGCTGAGCACAGCATCCCTGGCCTCGTGGAGCCTGACGAGGTTTTACGTAAGGCTCCCCTGACATGCCCCACCCTCTTGTGCTTGGATAAGACTTCTGCAATCAAAGAAGCGGCAGGCTCCCTGTTTTCATGCGCCTGAGGATTTCACACAAATATAGGTTGCCAACTAGATGGCTCAGTTGGTTAAGCGACGGCCTTCAGCTCAGGTCATGAGCCCGGAGACCCCGGATCAAGCCCCACATCGGGCTCCCTGCTCCGCGGGAAGCCTGCTTCCCCCCCTCTCACTCCCTCTGCTTGTGTTCCCTCTCTCGCTGTCTTTCTCTCTGTCAAATAAATAGAATCTTAAAAAAAAAGTTCTACTTATGATTTTTTATAAAAACACCTTCAGATTAAAAATTCTTTGAGGAATAATCCCAGTCCTTGCCAACATTTTCTTAACTGTTAAAACACAGTGAGAAATTAAGAAGACTGGTTATGTATATTTCCTACTGAAACACCATCTTGGAGGAGTTAGAGCTCAGGAATAATCAGGTGGACAGTAGGCCTAATACAAAAATGACTCCAACTATCTGACTATGTACTTGCTCTTAAAACCTTAAAGACTTCGTGATTGTTCATTAAAATTAAACCTGGAATAGATGGTTGGATGGAGGGATGGGTAGAAAGGTGGATGGGTGGATGGAGAAGTTGGATGGATGGATAGATGAATGTAGGATGGATGGATGGATGGATGGGTGGATGGAGAGAAGGATGATGGATTGTGATGGATTTTGATGGATGATGGATGGTGGATGGATGAAGAGATGGTTGATGGATAGATGATGGATGATGGATGAATAGATAGATAAATGATGGGTGGATGAAGAAATGGATGGATGGAGAGATTGGATGGATGGATGAATGATGGGTGTATGGAGAGATGGATGGTTGGATGGAGAGATTAGATGGATGCATGATGGTTGGATGGAGAGACTGGATGGATGGGTGGATGGATGGATGAATGGATGGATGGATGGATGGGTGGGTGGATGGTTGGAGAGACTGGATGGATGGGTGGATGGATGGATGGATGGATGGATGGATGGATGGGTGGATGGTTGGAGAGACTGGATGGATGGGTGGGTGGATGGAGGGGTGGTGGATGATGGATGGTTGGAGAGATAATATAATAAAGAGATTGCCTTTTCTATTTCACTTCTCCTAAAGGGAACACAAGAAATTTTTATCAATGGTTAACATTGGAAGGACTAGGAATTTTGGGGAAATTATGGTGGCTTTGAGGGATTTCACTTTTCATTCTCTACTTTTCTATAACGTTTGCCTTTCTCTGTTGTGTGTGAATTAATTTTATGTGGGTGGGTTAGCTGGTTGGTGGAACAATGGGATGTCTATTTTCTAACATATATATTTCAATATATTTTAATGACTATACTTGGAGTGATGAACCCAACACCTGTGGGAGCCTCCCATTATATAAAACAGTTTACACATTTTACCTCGGTTTTGCTAAATGTAGTGGATTCCCTGTTACTTCTTAATCTTCTTATACTTTTGGATCATTTCACGCCATCACACATCTTTTGCTAAATGAGGCAATAAAGAAAACAGTGTCTAGGAAATAGTCTATAAAATGATGTTGTTGGACCTCAAGTGAGTACACAGAATGAAGCAAACTAAATGCGCTTACTCGCTGTGCTCCCGGGGAGCCCCTCTGCATGAGCACCCGGGGCCGCGAAGATTTCCAGAGACCTCCGCTGCTCAGCAGCCGTCCCCTGTTTGCTGGGCCCCCTGCCCTCGTTTGTCCTGCCACGCTCGCAGGGTGCCTCCTGCCACGGGGGCGGACGACAGCAGCCAGGCAGTCTCCCCAGGGCCTGGGGCACAGCAGGCCATGGAGAGGGCCCAGCAAGTGCTCCCCAAAGGAAGTAAGGGTGAGATTCGGCAAACACGGGGTTTCCTTCTCCTCTTCATGAAGGCGAGCAGCCTGAGCTACAAGTCGCCTCTCCTCTGAGATCATCTTTTCTTCCACAGAATTGTTGTCAGAGACACTCCTTCCCACAGCCCGTGGTGGCCGCCCCTCCCGCCTGCACAGGGAGCAGCTGCTCAGCTGCAGCAGCCCCCCGGAAGGCCCGTCACACTTCCTTCATGCACCGCTGTGCACGTGTGTACGGCGAACGCCGGCTGGTCCCCGTCTCTGGACCGCTTACCCTCGGGGGTGCACGTCGTTGGCGGCAGTACCGTGGCTCCGCCATCATCGCAGTGGCCCTCCTCTGGAGGCCTCTGCCGTCCCCGAGTCCCCCATTACTTCTGGCCTGGCCGGGAAGGTGCGGATGCCTGGGCCCCCAAGGGACAGGGGTTCTCAGCTCAGAGGCTCAGAGGCTCTGCAAAACTCAACAGCCGTCTTGTGCCAAAACGCCCTCTGAATTCCCTCTCACTCCCTTCAGACCTCACTGAGCCGAGATACTGCGCACTTTGTCCCTCAGCCCCACGGCAGCACGGCTGGCCCCTGGGTCTTGGCCGGTCCAGCCCTGGAAGCAGTGTCTGCAGCCTTCCCTGCACTGGCAGAGTGAGTCTCTCAGAGACAACCAGAGAGCCGGCAGACCTGCGAACACAGTCCTCCCTCCACTTCCGGCCTCTCCTGTGATGACCCCAAGCCCCTCCCCTCACTGAGCCACACCCATTGCAGGAGCGGGTCTGAGTACGTGGAGGCAGCGTGGCCAAGAATCACTGTGGACACACAGGGGCACACGGGGGCACACCCATCCCGCTGGGCTCAGCGTAGTCAGTATGGCCCCACGTGGGGCCGTGATGCCCGGAGCCATCAGAGGGACCTGGTCTGGACCCTAGACGATCCACACCCTTCCTCAGGGCGGTGTGTTCTCCTGAGTACACATCTCCCCAGGTACACGTTGAGATGCCGGGCACCGCCGCGGCACAGTCTGCCTCGGCAGGCCAGGAGCAGGAAGCTAAGGCCCCCGCAGGGGGAGGAGGACCCCCTCTGTCTGGGGAGGCTGCTGGCTGGGACTCCTCCACTTCCTAACCTGCTTTTCACCTCCTAAATATGGAGCTTTAACTCTCCCTTTCCAAGTGCTAGCCTCCCCTAAGACCCTAATCCGAGCTGATCTCGGGAAGGATGGCTCTAACTTCACAGCCAAGAGGAGATAGGAATTAGCTCTGAGCTCGGTGTGGTTCCTTCCCCAGAGGGGACACGGCTTCACTGCTTTCCCCCAAGATTGTGGACAGGGCCACAGCACAGATGCAAGGGAAACGTCCTCCCTCTTCTGCTTGCGACCCCAGGACGTCCAGCAGCTCAGGTTTCCGGCCCGGGGAAGGTGCTGGTGCTTGTGTGCAGCTCAGGGCCTGCGCCCCGACGGCATGACCGACACCCAGGGCTGCTTGCAGCAGACCCCCGGCTTGCAGAAAATGTGCTTCTTACCTCCTGCTCTTCTTAAGGTATCAGGCTTCCAGCCGGCTTTGATGTTTCACATAATCTTTTGAAGATCGGTTAGGAATAAGATTTGCCTCTTAAAAATTGTGTTTTGGGACTGTTTTAAGTCCCATGTGGCTGATCAATTTGTAGTTGAACACTGCAGACCCAAAGCTCTGGCAGGGGCGACGGGACCCGCAGGGCTCCCGGGGCGGGGCGGCCGGCGCACCTGTGAGCCAGCATCGCACGGGCACAGCGCCAGTGTCTTTCCTCGGTGGCCTCTGTGCCTCCAGTTCGTTTCCTCTCCGAGCCCCACCTTTGAACCCTTGAACCCTGCTGCTCTGAATGCCTCCAGTCCCCCGGCCTCGTGAGCTGGGGGTCTCCCCAGGGGGCCCAGGCACAGGGATCCCATGGGAAACTCCGTCTCCCCACTCTGAAGTCAAGGACGTGACTGAAACCACTAACAAGAGCTGCCCAGCAACACCCATGCGGGCCTTGTTCGGCGGCTGCGCTGTGAAAATTCCCGGCCCCTGCCGCCCGTGGGCTCCTCAGTTTGGCCCCACGTGTGCCCTCTGCGCTCTGGGCTCCAGTGAGGACAGCAGAGAGGGGCAGCTTGGCTGACACAGATGCCCCCCGCCCCCGCAGGCTCACTCGCCAGGCGCCCCAAGCCCTGTGCTGCGGGACCGTGAGGACCACTCCCGCCATGGAGGGAGAAACTGAGGCAGGAGACGGGGCGAGGCTTGGCCCAGGCCACACAGGGATCAGCTCACAGAGTGAGGATTTGGGCCCAAGGTAACCGCGGCAGGAGGCACCCCGAGCCCTCCACGGGGCTCATCGCGTCGCCCCCGGGAGACCCCGCGCCGCGGTGAGCAGGTGTTCACTCAGGAAGCCAGCTGCCCTTGACCACCAAGGCCATAGACCCCCCGGGGTCTGAGCACACCCTCCTCTTCTGCTGCTGAGTCGCGGAGCCCTTCTCCGTGTCCTTTCACTGGTGAAGCGTCCGCTCACACAGCTCCCGTTCCCTGGAGATCCGCGGCCGCTCACTGGATTCGGGACTTGGAGCGTGGCTCCTGCCCCAGACCCTCCCGGGCCACCCCTCGTGAGAGGGAGCTTGCAGCCGCGGCTGTGAGCGCGAGGAAGCATCGGGGGAGTAGCGTGGACCGCCTGACGGCCGGACACACGAACACAGCAGCACCCCGTCTGCAGGGAGCGTGCGGCACCGGCGCCGGGGTCCTCTGCTCCCTGTGGCGGCACGCGGGCCCTGTCCTAGAGGAGCAGCCGGGAAGACCAGCTTGCTCTGGGCCGGGCCCATCAGCTCTGAGCGCGCTCCGCTGCCAGCAAGCTGAGAGGCACACCAACACCAGGACCTTGTTCGTCTGAATTTGTCTCAGTTTCAAGTCCCCAGACCTCCCGGCTCTCTGGGTTCTGCTCCCGCTGCGGGAGCTGCAGGCAGAGCTGAGAAGTTCTCGGTGGCCTTCGCGGGCTCCGGCTCAGGGCCATGGCCGGGGGCTCGTGCACGTGGTGTGGGTGGTGTGGCTGCTGGGGCGACCACCGGCCACTTTCCACAGGCTTCCACGGGCTTCCCTGGGCGTCTGCAGGCCGGCGCTGCTGGAGAGCGGCCACGAGAGCCCACATGTGAGCTTAAATGTTCTAATAGCCACTTTTTTTTAAGTAAAAACAAATAAGGAAAACTAGTTTTAATCATATACTTCATTTAATCCAATATATTAAAACAATATTTTTAAGCCCTCAGTCATGGTCCTTGATTCTGACCAAATGCCTGAAACACGACGTCCTCACAGAGACCTACACGCGTGTTTGCAGCCGTTTCATTCATGATCGTCCAGATTGTGGAAGCAGCCAAGTCGTCCTTCAGTGGATGAGTGATAAATAAACTGGTCTGTGCAGACAATGGACCATTATTCAGCGCTGGAAAGAAACGCGCCATCCAAGGGGGCGCCTGGGGAGCTCAGTCGCTCGCGGGTCGGCTGCAGCTCGGGCGACGTCCGGGTCCTTCGATCGAGCCCCATGTGGGGCTGCCGCTCGGCGGGAAGTCTGCCTCTCCCTCTGCCTCTGTGCCCTGCCCGTGCTCTCTGTCTCTCTGTCTACGTGAATTAAAACAACAACAACAGACACAGAGGAACCTGGGGGCGCATCACTGGGCGGAAGCAGCCGCTCAGAGAAGCCTGTGACTCCAGCTACACGCCTTCTGGAGAAGGGGAACCGTGGGGACGGCCAAGGCCGGTGGTGGCGGGGGCTGGGGCGGGCCGGCCGAGCAGGGGGCATTCCAGGGCGGCGGAACCACTCTGCGTGACGCCGTGACGGTGGGCGCGTCGTTCCACGTTTGTCGGGACCCTAGGAGGGCACGACCCCGAGAGGGAGCCTAATGGGAGCGGTGGACTCCGGGCCATCCGCCGGACAAACGTCCCCGAAGCCGGGGTGTGGGTAGCGGGGGCCGGGGGCGTGCGGGAAGTCCCTGGTTCTTTCTCTCGTGTAGCCATAAAACCGCAAACAGCTGCAACATAGAGTATCTCATCACATTTTTTAGAGCACTTGTCTTTCACAGTCCTCAACACCTGCTGTGTGTTCTGCACTCAGCGTCCTCGATCGGCAGGATCTCAGGTTTCGGTGGCCGCCCGGGGCTGATGGTTCCCAGCTTCTGCGGCAGCCGGGCGCCCCGGCACTGACCTGCGGGAGGGAGCCCCGGGCGGGGGAACCCAGGACAGGAAACCAGGGTTCACGGCTCGGGGAGCAGCGCCGTCATCATCACCGCAGCCTCCCGGCCGTGGGGCTGTGTCTTCCGAGCGCCGTGTTCATCTCCCCGTAAATAAGAGTGTGTCGGGGCGGCCAGGAAGGGTTTCCCTGTGCTGTGAGGTGTGCGAGGAGGTAGAGCCAGCACCTTCCCCCGAGGCTAACGCTTCCTTCTGGAACACGCCAACGGGAAGCCGCTGGGGTTTGGGTGTTCACAGCCTACCGTCTGCAGTACTTAGCGGCATTCCCTGTCTCACGGATCCCCACTGGGGTCAGGGTGCCTTGCTCAGTGCCCACTCCCGGAATTCAGTGGGTGCCTGTGGTTTTAGGAAAGGCCTGTGTTCTAGAGCAATTATATAAATAGATACCAGAAATGTTCATACTTTGCCATATAATGAAGTTTTAAAATAGACCTTTAGAAAAACACAAACTGTAAAATATCAGTTACTTTATGTGAGAACAGAGGCTTGCGTCAAGCATTTTCACCATCCAACTAAACGGCTCAGATGAAAATTAATCTTGTCACTCACAAGTAAATCTAGTACCAAAATAACCGTCTGAGGGGTGACAGAAGGATGCCCTCCCCAGGCAGCTCAGTGGCCCTCGTGAGACGAGGCAGGACGCTGCACTGCCCACGGCCCCGATGACCACGATGACCAGCAGACCCCGCGGGAGCCCGGCCTGCCCATGTTCGCGGGCTACGGCCACATCTCACAGAACTGGCACGGGGTCGGGTCATGCGGGGGGACCGCACCGGCCACACTCACTGACGCTCATCCTCCCCCATCAAACGGGCAGCTGGCCGCCTTTCCACACAGAGTTCCAGAGGCTTCCAGAGAGCAGGCATGGACAGAGCCCCAGCCCATGGTGCGGTGCCCCCACCCTCGCACGGTGAGGCCCCCGTCCACCCTCCTCAGGGCTGTGCAGCAGGCCTGCCCCAGGTTTGCCGAGCGCATGGGATGCGGGTCGATTTCCAGGAGGCTGAGAGAATACATGAATATGAAATGGGGAGCAGGGAAAATGAGGGAAGAAAATGGGAGCCTGAGAACGAGGAGGACCACACGGCAGGGAACGAGAGGAAGGCACATAAGTGAAACGCCTGTCGGTGAACAGGAGGGCAAGGCGCCAAGCTCTGTAATCAAGAACTGATTAATTGAGGCAGCCCGGGAGAGGATTAGAACAGAGAGCTTTTGATACTGTGCAGTTGGGAGGGAAGACCACGGCGAATTTTAAAGCATATGAAAAAAAAGAAAAGGGAGAAAGAAGAGCTGAAAAAAATTGGGGACTGGAGAATTGATTCTTTTAAATGGGTTTGCTGTTTAATCCCGCAAAGCAGGCAGAGCGCTCTGCTAATAATGTGGATTTCTCCTTTGGTGACTCTTCCTCAGGAAACAGAAATCCTTGTTTGAAAATCTAGACATCCCAGAGACCAATAATGCGAAATGAAATTCAGGAAATGCATCATGAAGCAATCATGTTATTCCAGCTCTTGACGCGACTTTCAAATCAGAGTGATGGCAGCTGAATTCCCCCCCATGCGTTCATCGCACAAATGTAGATCCCTGCAGGTCGTACGTGAGAATCTGAGAGTGAAATGGATAGACGGCTAACACTCTCTGCCTCGTTGAGACCATGATGCAAAATAGTCAAACGAGAGACTCGGAAAGATCCCAGCTAATACGGATTACGTGGGCGGTGAGGGCCCGGTGTCGGGACAGCACGCTGACCCTTGCCGGCCGCTCCTGCGAGCGTAGACCTCGGTTGCCAGAATTTATAGCCCGTTTCTTCCTAAGAGCCAGAGATGCACCCGTATTTCTAACTTACCTCCCCCAGACGGGGGCACCCCGTGTCTCTAGGAACATGGAAGTTGGGGGTGTTGCTGCAGGTAGATAAGAACCAGCAAGACAGTTTTGGAGCCAGAGGGTTCAGGGACCTAACAGCGTCTGCAGAACCAGACATGAAATCTAGACTCCCTTCCTGACCTCCAGCCAGCGCCCCGTCCTCGGAATCTTGACCTGACCCACAGAAGCCCAAAACCTGGAAACTGTGTCCTGCGGACTATGACAGTCTGCGGCATCCCAGCACTTGGAAAACGAGCCGGTGTGCAGCCGAGGAGGTCACTCGGGGGCTGGAGCCTGACCTCCCGTCTGCACTGGCCTGTCCGCGCAGCCCTGCGGGCTGAGCCAAGGGCCTGGGTCAGGGGCTCAAAAGCTTGGCCAGGAGCACGAGCCACTTACCAAGTGGTGCCCGGGGCTTCATCATCAACAGAAAAGAATTCACACAAGAGGCCCCCCCCCCCAAACCACGGAGTCTCTGAATCACTGCTCACTCACGGAGTTATTGTGGAACCGCTTAGGTCCAAGAACCTCGGGCACAAAACTGAGAACTCCTGTAGCCAACAGCGGGGTTCACGGGAGCCTCCACACAGGGGAGCTAACGACACGTCACTTCTCAGGGATCGCTACATTGACAGACTTCAAGGTCTTGGGGGTCCTCAGAGGTCCGACACCTGATCCCAGTTTGGCTCCTCACCAGTGTCGAGTGAGTCAAATCCTCCGGATCTCAGTTTCTGACTCTGTAAAATGGGACTGTTAGACCAGCTGCTTTCCATGATTCCCAGCAGGAGCTGCCCTGGGGGCCTCCTCAGCCCAGCCTCATGGGCCCGTGTCCTCCACCGCGAGAGGAAGGCAGTAGGAGGCTGGTCGGTGAGCTGTTGCCCGCTCCCCTCGGAGCCCCGCGTGTCCAGGCTTGAGCAGGGCGTGACGTCCCAGCCGGGGCCCCGTTCTTCTCGTCTGTCCCGCTGGTGCTGACAGCAGCGGCCGCAGCGAAGAAGCCCGAATGATGCGGGGCCACGAGGGGAGGAGGGCAAGGGCTCTGGGAGCTCTGCAGGCCCACGGACAGAGGTTCTGCGTCTGTCTTTCACAGCCCATGAGGCCTCAGTACTCACACAGCTACGAGAGATGGGCGCCAGATGGGACCCGTCTGCAGGCTCTGACTCAACAGTCCTGAACGCTTCTCCTCCACCATTACTGCAAATGGCAAGCACCCCATGTGCCCATTTCTAAGGACGAGGGAGCTCAGGCTCCGAGGCTGGACCGCGGTCCCGTCAGGGCCAGGCTGAACCTGGAACCCCATTTGGATGGCATTTCATTGTCCGCCTTGGCTTGCATCAGCAGACGTGCTCCTTGGGCTGCAGAGGAAGGTGCTTCGAGAATAGGAACAGGACACGAACAGTCACCCCGAGCTAAGGACATCCGCACGGCCATACTGGCGAGGAGGTGGGGACACCGGGCGGGCAGGGGGCGTGCCCAGCCTTAAAACATGCCAGTGCCAAAAAGACAGGAGACAACAGGTGTCGGAGGATGCGGAGAAAGGGGAGGCCTCATGCGCTGTTAGTGGGAAGGCAAGCTGGCGCAGTCACTGTGGAAAACAGCACGGAGCCTCCTTAGGAAGGTAAACACAGCCATCCCGTAGACGCGGTAATTCCGCTTCCCATATTGACCTGAAAGAAGTGAAAACGAGATCTCAGGGAGGCATGCGCCCCACCCAGGGGGAAAGCAGCCCTGTCACGGAACCCGAGGCGTGGAGACGAGCGGCGTGCCGCCGAGAGTGTGCGCGCACACCGGATAGCAGTCAGGGGGAGCCCTGCCCTTTGACCCACAGGGGCGGAGCAGGAGGGCCTCGCGCTCAATGACACGAGTCACAGAAAGACAGATTCTGTCCCATCTCTCATGTGCGGAACCCAAAAACACTGAACCCACAGAAACAGAATGGATTCCTGGCAGTTGGGCTGGGAGAGATGGGGGGATGCTCAGGTCAGGCTTTCAGTTACAAGGAGGGGAAATATGGAAAAACGGCTAGAGAGATGAGCTGCTGTTTTTCCAGCCTGAAGCCAGGCAGGTTAATTTGCATAACTGGACCAAGGAAGTAAACTGTGGGGCGAGGGGGCTGATGGGGCAGGACCGGGCCGCCTGGCCTCCGGGAGCCTTGGCCTGAACGAGCCTCGGGACACGGGTGCCCCGCCGCAGGCCCCTCAGCCCCCTCGCGGCTGCTGTCCGTGCCGCGGTGGCACAGACAGGAGGTGTGGTGGCCGTGCCTCCCTCCCCGCGACCGCATCCGTCCTTCCGCGCAGGACCAGCAACGGAGTTTGCAGACACACGTGCCTTCGTGGACACTTTTCCAAAGCAGCTCGCTTGTGAGCAGGCACGGGGTCAGGGGTCTCGGTGTGGCTCGCCCCCAGGACAGGGACGGCTGGTGGGGCGCGCGGGAGGCACAGGCGGTGTGAGCAGGTCCCAGGAAGGCCCGCGGGCACGGCCCCCTCGGGGGAGCCCCGTCCTCCACATTTCCCCATCAAGACGCGGGACCTGCCGTGAAAGCGTTCGCGTGTTTCCCATCTTGGCGCGAGTGTGTAAGAATGTTTGACCCGGAGGGAAGGACACCCGGAGAGTGCGCCCTCCCCAGACGGGCGGGGGGGCAGGTGTGTACGGTGTGTACGCGGCGGGGCCCTTACGCACGTGCAGTGGCATCGTTTCCGGAAGAGGCGACCGGTGGGACCACCCCAGCCCCTGCCCGACGCCAGGAGGCCAACGTGGAGGGCGCCGAGACCTGTGGAAACTGCTCTCCACGCGGAGACCGGTGCCCTCCACACAGAACACTCCGGAAATCGTCAGAAGAGCTAGGGCGGCCCTTCCTCCTGGGAGAACAGGCAGCAGGGAGCACCGCACCGGCGCTTCCCGGGGGAACCTTCTGGAAATCCCTCCAGGTCCCAGTCAGGGTGGCGGATGAAGCGGAGGAAGCGGGGTGTTCGCTGACTTCAGCACTGCCCCCCAGCAGCGGCGGGGCCTCGCCGCCGGGCGCCATTCAGCTCCTGTCCGCCTTTTTGTTTACACTGGGGACACAATGGAAGCTAGAGCCCTTCCAATACATCATTTATAAGTGTATTCTCCGTCTGAATGTACAGACAGCGCTGGCTGGGGGTGAATAAGCTCCGTGAGCACTGCCAAGGCTCCGTGCTTTGTTCAGCAATATCCCCCACAATAGACACCACACTTTGGAAGTAATTTTAAAAAGGGAATCAAAATAGTGGTACTTTTAGCCTTTGTTTCCTTTATACCACGCTGCATTCTCTGTCTCTCATTCAGCCGCTCCTATTCTCCCGGCAAATCAAATAAACCACACCATTGCAGAAAGGGTCGGCCAGCCGGGGCCTCAGCCACTGCAGCCCTGGGAAGCCGGAACAGTAAGCCGGTCTCTGCTAGCGAGAGGTTTTAGCGAACTTTTGTCAAGGAGAAAAAAAATGGGGGGTGGGATTCAGAATTTGAGGCGGCCAGCGGCGCCCAGGAGCTGGTCCTGCGGCAGAGGTACTGGTCCGCGGCCGAGCGGGCTGTGGTCCCACGGAGCACCGAAGTCCCTTCCGGCAGCATGGTCCCTGGGAACGGGAGCAGGTGAGTTCCAGGAGGCGCTGGGGCTGCCCGGGGGCCAGGGGCCGGCCGGGGGCACCCCAGGGCTGCGTGCTGACGGCCTGGGAGGCCCAGAAGTTCCCCCCTTGCAGGCATCTTGGCTTTTCTCTCCTTTCTGCAGAGCAGAATTTATTCATACATTTGCTGAGCTGCTTCCTACAGAGAGAGTGAGTCACTCAGGCACAGAGGAGAAGCTCTCCCTCCATCTCTGTCCCCTTCTGTCTGTCTCTGTCACTCGCTCTGTCTCTTACATGCTACCGTGACTTCTAGAAGCTTCTGGTCTGTGCAGTCATGATGTTTGAAATCCAGGCAAAGGAAGACTAGAAGGTAGGATTTTTGAGGGTGGGTCTGTGGCAGGTGTTTTCCAACCTGAAGACGCAGTAGAGACGTGAACGCAAACTCTGTCCCCCTGACTTCCCGCCTGAAGTGGTGTTTTACTTTTTCAGGGGAAAAAAGCAAAGACCTTCCTTAATTTGGGAAGGAAGCTCTTTTAAACGGAGAAGGGATTATTTTTCCTTTGAAACAGCGGAGTCCTCGTGGGCTTGGGATGCTCAGGAAGGCAGGACATGGGGGGTGGCTCTTTCTCTAAGGGCACCCTGGTTTGACCTGGACGGCCCTCCCTCAGCGGGGACCCCGCGGCCGGCCGCCACCCACTCAACAAAATCAGTGGGACGAGTGGAAAAGAGAGTGGAGAGTGCGAGCCGTCAGAGGCCCCGATTTCCTTATGAAAACAGAGCTCCAGTAAATGCCAGTTCCAACGCGGGCTTTGAAGGCCGCAGCCCCCAGCCAGGATGACCTCATTTAAAATGCACGCGGGCTCAGGCATGGAGTGGGGAACTCTGTGTTCCAACAGAGGCGTCCCCTGGCTTCGAAGTCAGAGGCCACTGCAGGCAAAGGGAAATATTGAGCCAAAAGAGTTTGAACAGAGCCATCGGGGTTCATCTTTTATTACCAAAGAAAGACTTGAAAAAGCCCAGGTGAAATTTCTTTCCATTGTCTAGGAAAATTCTCTGTAATTTGCCCCCAGGGAAATCCAAGTGCCTTGCGGCCTGGCCCCCCACCACCTCTGTCCTTCTCTCTTCCTTTCTCAGGGTAAATGTCTCCGGGGTCCCTGGAGAACGGAGTGGGTGAGCAGGGCGTGCTGAAGGTCAGGGTTGCCTACTGTGTCCTGACTTTTAAGCTAAAGAGGTTTTTCTTTCTCTTGTTGCCATGCCACGTCTAATTTGGTGGCATTATGCTAACGGGGTAGGCCTGCTCGTGACAGGAGGGGTTAAATGAGATTACAAGCTTTTCGGGCTGTCAGCAGCCCCCGCTGCCTGGACATTAAATGGGGATTTAATGGTCAGCTTTATCTGCAGAGTATCAGTGGAAATCTGCTGTTTTCAGCAACTTAATTGGCACTGTATTTGCAGGAGTTTTTCGGGGAGGTAGGAGAACTGACCAGATTTTAATGCTGAATTATTTAGAGATCATACTGGCAGGATGTCAGTGAAAATCTGTGGCGCATTTTGTTTTTCTGAAGCTCGGAAAGCTTATGAATGGGCAAGATGCCGACTCCGCTGTGATGCCCGCAACTTTCTAAAAATATGCATAGGGTCTGCTGTGGGTTATTTATAGACGGAATAAACAAGGAGTAACTGTTGCTACCACAACATATGTGCGGAGCCTGATTTGTGGGGCGGCGAGAGCGAGCCGCACAGAGGCAGGGAGCTCCCGGCACACACGAGCCTGCGCGAGAACTCGGCGTGGGGCTGCGTCTCCCCGGGGCGCGTCCCAGGGGAGCACGGCTGTGCGACCCAGCGCCCGGGCACGGCGGGGGAGGACGCGTGTGCACGGCGTGGGAGCAGGATGGGGCCCAGGCCGCGGGCGGCACGCGGGTGTCTCCGTGCGACCGTCATGTGTCCCTGGGTCCAGGTGTGCGGAATCGCGGACACGCGGGCACGTTCGCCCTGCAGACCCACGGGTCCCCGTCGGTTCCGCCCGGTGTGTTCAGAGGGACGCGTGCCAAGAGTCTGGGTCCGCAAACACCTACCCACAAAGGGAAGGGGTGCGGCGTCCTCTTAGGATCTCCTGCCACATCCAGGGGGCCCGCGGCCTGTAGCCCGGACTGGGGGGCACTGGAGGCGGTGGGCCTGGGGGGCCGGGGAGGGGGCACACGGGCTCTCGGGAGAAGAGAAGGCAGAGGAAGGAAGAAAGCGGAGAAAATGTTCTCCCGGCAGACACCAGCATTGTCTGTTCCCAGTTGGGGTCAGTCCGGAAAGTTCAGGATTAGTAAATTTAATATCCTGTCAAAATTCTCATGATAATGAGCTGCGGCTGGCCGGCTGGCACCAGGGCTCCGCCACGGCGGCCGGCAAGATAGCGCGGCTGATTTATGAAGCCAGAGATTGTGCTGCGCTGGCACCGGGAGGCCCCCGGCCCGTTGTCCCCGCCGTGCTCCCGGGGGCCACATGTCCGGGCCCCTGTGCCAGCCCCGCCGGAGGCCTGTCTGTCCCCAGGGAGGCGCGGGGACCATCTGATGCCTGCGGGATCTCCTCCCGCAGGTGCTGACGCCGTGCCATCCGCAGTTTTAATCCGAATGCGACCGAGGAGGATGCGACAGTGTCCCAGCGGGGGGAGAGCAGAGCCGGCCGGCCGGGCAGCGGGAGAGCAGATCGGCTCCCGGGAGCGCGGCCTGGGCGGGTTTTAGGCGGCGGGGCCGGGCTGGTCGTCCGTCCCTCGGCGAGGAGCATGGAAACGGGAAAGTTCCAAGGCCCTGCACCTCTGTAAGCAGCTGTCAGGTCCGTACATTATGGTACATTGAATCTGAATGAGGCTCTCAACATCAAAACCGGGCGGCCATTATGATATCATCTCCCGCTCGGAGCCGTAATGCTTATTAATTCTGCACCCATACTCTCCCGGCTGCGGCAAATGTATTCCATCAGCCTAGCATTTAATTTAATTAGTACAGCTGGGCTCTCATTCTCCTTTCTGTGTCAGAGGCATTGTCAGCACGTTCTGCTGTAACACCATTACTGATTGCTTTTAGATAGGCAGAAATATGATTAGGGTATTGGGTGGCTGTATCATAAGCCTTATTAGATTCATTTGAAATCTGGAGATAAATAGGAAACTTTTATTTGCAGTGTAATGAGATTATGCTTATTAGGCTAAGACCTCCCAGCCTTCAGCAGAGAGTACCGCAGCAGCAGCTCTGCTCCCCAGATCCCAGCCTCTCCCGAGCGCCTCCGGGAATCCGCCGTTGTCACACCGCATGCGTTTTAGGATTAGGGCCAGCGTGGCGTCTTCTCGTGATAAAGGACACGGCTATCCCTTTGCCTTCTCAAAGTCTGACGAATACATACATCTTCAAATGGGATTTTATGTTATGAGAAATGTTTTGAGAAATCAGTGCGCAGACTAACAAATTATACTTTTAAACGTATTTATTTGCTTTTAAAGACGTTTGCATTTATGAGACGTCGCTTACAGAGATTGGCATATAATGAAGGTCTTAAAAATCCCTAGTGCTCAATCTCTAAAGCATTTATCACCGCTGTTATTGTTTTGATAACAGCTTAGTACAATTCCAGAAACATGTATGTTTTTTCATTGGTATTTATTTGATAATCTCAAATTTCTAATATTGGTAGGAACTTCCTCCTACCCGGAATAAATCCGTTCTGAATGGGGTGGAGTTATCACGGACGGATTTGTAGCGATTCGAGGAAGTCCGCTGTAACAGAAGGAATTCAAGATGGTGATATATTCAACCGAGCTCAGAGTTATCCAATACTCTTACGGGCTCTAAAATAAAGTACTTTTATGCCCAAGAAAAGTGATGGGCATGATCTATGTGGATTTTGCCTTGGGAGAATCCAAAATGTAAGGCCATGTCGGCAACTACGTGCTGTGTTTTCACACCGAGTTACCTCCTCTGCCCTCCATCACCCACCCACTGCACTTTCGCCAGGTGATTTATAACATTATTTGATTTAAATAAACCCAAGAAGACAATTTTCATGAATTCATTTATTGCATAAGACATGCACAGATGATGAAGGCTCTTTGGTGTTAACATCCATAAAACAAGGAGCATTTATGGCTTAGTTAAATAACTGTCCAGGTCAAAATACACGAAGAGGAAAACCTGGGGAGTCTCATCAAATGAAAGCTGCAAGGAGATGGGGCTTTGGGTGTAGGGGGAGAGAGAGGGGAGGTCTCTGCTTAATGTGCACCGAGTTTGTATGTGTGGGATGGAAAGTTCTGGAAAGAGTAGTGGTGATTGTGCAACAGGGGGCACGTGACTGATGCCACTGACCTGTACACACGCAGATGCTTACCATGAAACATCTTACGGTCGCACGTATCTCACCACAGCGGAAGGAAGAGAAGCACAGCAGACGGCTGACTGAGTCGTGGATTGAGGAATGCAGTCCGGTCCGCGGCTTCCTACTCTGGCCTGTTGTATCAGCACAGGGAGTTTTAAGTTGCTGTTTCGGGAGCTTTGCACTCTCCCCTGCAAGTTCCCTTTGATCATTTCCTCCCAAATGAAGCCTAAGAAACTCTGGTGAAGACATTTGTTCTTTCTCCCCAAATGATCTCCCCGCCCCCCACCTCCCCGCCCAAGACCCGCATAGCCTGGACGAGAATTGTTGGTGGCAAAGTTTGTTCCAGAATTAAAATTGGCTGATGTGTTCAAGATCGAAAATCCCGGGAGAGACCGAATGGATGGGGTGGAGTTATCACGGAATGAAGAGACATCCGAAATGCGTCAGGGGCTTCTGACTTTTTCAGTGGCACAGAGGAGCAGGGAGCCAAGAGCCCTGCTGTCTGCTCCCATCTTTCTCTTTAGATTTGAGGTAGACTTGACAAATTGTAGGATATTTAAGGGGTACATCACGGTGACTCGATACACTGTGCCCTGTGAATGGTGGCCCCTCAGCTAATCACCTGCCACCTGCAGGACCTCACATCGTCCCCTCCGTTGTGTGAGAACGTGCAAGTCCTACTGTCCACAGTCTCGGCGACGCCTTGCCGTGTGATCGACAACAGTCACCATTAGATGCTGACTCAGTCATCTCATACTCCAAGCCTGCGCCCTCGGACCCACCTCCCCGGGCCCCACTGCCAGCTGGAGCAGGGAGAGCTGGGAGGAGGCAGGGTCGAAGAGCAGAGTGTGGGCACGGCGGGAGAGAGATCGGGCCGGCCTCACAGGCATGGGCAGCCCCAGGCACCGTGTGAGCTACCTCGCCTTAGCCAGCACAGCCCGTCCTCCCGCTCCGCCGTGAAGCACGCAGACACGGGCACCAAGACCCCGTTCGTGAGGTCTGCAGTCAGCACCGCAGTTTTGTGACGGAACTAGATGCTGTGTGCGCTGCTGAAATACGTGTGCAAAAACATAACAAGGAGCTGGCTTTTCTGCGAAAACAACACGGAATACTTTGGAAAGACTACATCAGAGCAAACCGAAAATATGGGGTCACCCGTGGGCGAGACCAGAGTGACCAGGAACAACCATGGAAAGCCGCAGCCTGCATTCGGAATGCTGAAGGTAGTGGTTTTCACGGTCTCATTTTAAAGCAACCTGGAAGACGCACTGTGGGTAGAAGCCGTTCATGCGCCACTTCCCCGGGCCGGCTCTACGGCGAAGTCTGTGTCTGCTTTATGTGCCGCGTTCCAGGTCCACACCCTGCTGTTTTTAGGGTTCCCCACTCTGTCTGTGGGTCGGCCCAGAGGAGCTCCATGCTGGGGGACTCAGGCGGAGGTGAGACGGGGTGGCTGCGCCCCTGACTGCCGCTCTGGGTCTGCCCTCAGAGAGAACAAGCAGGCTCACGCCACTAGATGCCCATCAGAAGCGTAGGTGAAGCAGGGCATGGATGGGCGAGAGTGGGCACCAGAGTATAATGACAGTGTGGGAGAGCTGGGGACTTGCAGCCAGGCTCTCAGGGAGGCTTAGATCTTCATCTAGAAAACTCTCATTTAACCATCACCTGCTGTCGTCCCTGTCTGTCTCCTATCCGGTCTCTGAAGCGAGGCTGCCCCTGGTAAGCAGGTGCCGGTGCCGCAGGGCAGACAGGGACGGCCTGACCGCTGGGTCGGCAACTTGGGCTCCGCTCCTTCCCGCCAACCCCAGGGCTGGATCAGAGACCCGCAGGGGCGGTCCTGCTGCGTTCCGGCGCTCTGACCTCGCAGGCACCCAGCCAGACAGGAGAGAAGAAAGGAAGGCCTCTTACTTGGATCTCTTCACCATGGGGAGGGTTTCTGCCTCCGACACCAGGACCAGACGGTTCTGGTCCGTTTCTCTGTGTATTCCACTGATAACACAGGATGTAAGCACATTCCAGGAGCGACGTTAGGGCTTAGCCGTAGCCCTGAGCGAGATGCAGATTTACACGACACGGAGGACAGGAACACGCGCACACGCACGCGCACGGCCCCCCAGCCTGCCCTCAGCTGCTGTGAGCACCTGGCCGTCCCCTCGCTCACGCCGAAGAACTAAGGCAAAGAGACGTGTCTTCAGACTAGTCATTCGTATTCGTATCCATAACATAAATGTCACCTTAGGGAACCACTGTGCCTTGAGCCAGACCCGGCCACACTCACCCGCTGTGCGGACAGCAGAGGTCCTCTGTGTCGTTTCGACCAAATGCTAAAAATCTGAAAAAAGAGAAAAGTAAGGTGGGTGAGAGCAGGTGTTGGTTTCCCGGGGCGACGGCGGCAGAGCAGCGCCGGGCAGACGCCATGGGCCTGGGCAGACGCCATGGTCTCACAGCCTGCAGGCCCGGAGGCCGTGGGGGAGGGGGCGTGCCCGGCCTCCCAGCTCCTCGGCTCAAGGGAGCATCACCCCCTGTCTGCCTCCGTCGTCCCGTGGTCGCCCTGCTCCTGCGTCCGTCTCTGGGTCTCTTCCTTGAAGGACACCAGCCACACTGGGTTAGGGGCTCCCTCTACCCCAGCCTGACCTCATCTTCACTAATCGCACCTGCAAAGGCTCTCTAGCCAAATAAGGTCACACTCCGGGCGCCTGGGAGGCTCAATCAGGTAAGCGTCTGTCTTCAGCTCAGGTCATGGTCTCAGGATCCTGGGGTCGAGTCCCGTGTCGGGAGGAGGAGGAGGAAGAGGAGCCTGCTTCTCCCTCTCCCTCTGCAGCCCCCCCCCCGATGCACATGCACGTGCGCTCTCTCTCACACTCATGTGAATAAATGAAGTCTTAACAAAACCTTACACGCGTCCCATTCTCAGGTACTGGGAGGGAGGTTTCCAGTATGGTGACCACTCAGGGAATGGGGTTGGGCTGACACTGGCTACCTCTTGATTCGCACGCACATGCATGTCTCCGTCCTGGCCTCGGTGGAAAATTATGAGCATAATGAGCTATTTTCCGGAGGAGAGCTGGGCAAGCCTGCCGGGCTGCAAAGGGTGTTTCAGCTTTAATAGCCAGGTGGGCGGGCCCACCACCTGCGGATCGCTGGGCTGCATCCGTCCAACGTGGATGGTGTCAGGGTCCCAGAAGGGCCTGTGCCCTGAAATTCTGCGGAAAAGGAAATTTTATCATTAGGTGCCAAGTGCATGTTTACCACTAAATAAAAACTTTATCTCTGGCCTCATTTTACAGGAAAACCGTGTCAGAAGGAAATAACGGTAGTTTCCTAGAACCAGTGGGGTAAACAGAAGTGCGGTCACTGCTGCATGTTTGATGTGGATTCAAAGGTGGAATCCCAACAAGCAATTAGGGTGATTATTAAAGTCTGCATTGAATCGGAAAGCCCTGGGGAATGTTCCCCGCTCATTCATCTGAGCCTCCTACGCTTCGTTTAAGGTGCTGGCCGTTCGCGGTCCTCACCTATCTGCTCTCTGGTGAGCACCAGAGGAGGAAAACCTCCCCGCCGCAGGGCCATGGCTCCCTGGGCGTCCTTTGTAGGCCACTTGAGGATACCACCCGAGGAAGCTAAAAGTAACGAGAGAAAGCATCAGTCCTTCAGGATTATCTTTCTTGGCACTTACAGCAACCTTGTGTTCCCAGAATTGTGTCCCAGGCAGGAAGGCTGGACGCAATATGCACTCTGAGTACAAGAGGCCGCAGCTGGGCTGCCCATCTTTTCAGATCTGGTAGAACCAACCCTACGTCCTTGAATTTTATAACCTTCAGCTCGCGTCGGGGGATCCTGTCCTGAAAATAGCTGGTAGGAAGAATACGGGGTGCCATGGTGAGCTTGATTTATTCTTAGCTTGTTGCATTTCAGTCATTTTATGCAAACTTAGAGACTTCGGTAAAGAGGGTAATCGCCTTCGTCATGTGGGATGAGAAAGGATAAGACCACTACGTCTAAGTGCGCTCTATGGATGCTACTGTGTGAAGCCGCAGGGCTCACGCTGCGACGAAGCCGGGCGGCCCGTCTCTAGGCTATGTGTGTGAGCGCTGCCCCTGTGGGATCCGTAAGGCCACCGAAGAG
The DNA here is from genome assembly GCA_004023965.1 of Spilogale gracilis. Lineage (NCBI taxonomy): Eukaryota > Metazoa > Chordata > Mammalia > Carnivora > Mephitidae > Spilogale > Spilogale gracilis. Next base: position 5,528 of record PITA01020892.1, on the reverse strand, counting down.
CGGGGCTGCACGTGCGTGTTCGTAGCGGAGCAAAACCCATGGTGCCCAGCTCCTGCTCTGCAGGGTCCTGGCCCTGAGACCTCAGGCAGGTTGTCGAAACTCTGCACGTCCTCTGCAGCCTCCATAAAACGGGGATGAAGCCCTGGGTCCCGGGGCGGCTGAGCGCCAGGTGATGGGGCGGCTGAGACACTGGGCAGCCGGCGCCTGCTGGCCACGGCCGGAGGGACGCTCCCGTGTCTGTCCCCAGCCAGTTCCACCCTAGCCGCGAGTGGGTGCGCTGGCGGTCAAACGGGAGCCTTCTCTTTTTCTCTTGGAAGCAGGAGACACTCCAGGGAGCGAAGTAGGAGAAAAGTTTGAAAGAATCCACATAGTTTCTCCCCACGCTGGCCGGCCGTGCAGAGATCCCCGTGGGGACAGTGCAGCCCCCGCTCCCTGAGCCATAACCTGGCCGGAGAGTGGCTTCCCTGACCGGGTCCTCCACAGCTCTGTGCGGACAGGCCCCCGTGGCGGCCTGCACTCCGGCCTTCCCTAAGCTGGTTCTCACAACCACCTGTTGGCCCAGAAAGAGTCCTGGGAGGAGAGCAGCATTTCAGGTGCCTGTTCTGGGTATTCTCGATGGGGATCTCACAGGCCAGGGAAGCTCAGACTGTCAGGATGGCCGACATCCTCCTTCACACCGATGCCCAGCGTGGCACGTGTGTCTCTATCCAGGACCCCCGGCACCGATGCCACGACACACGCGAACTCATCAGCAAACCTGGACTCGGTCAAACACTGAGGGCAAAGTGTCTGCCTTCCCTGGCTGAGCTCCGTGCTGGACACCGGCCGCGTCTGAGTTCACAGGTCCTCAGTGGGTTTGGAGGTGAGACCTGGGGTCGGCTGTGAGTCTGGGCGGCAGAATCACCCCAAAGACTGGCCACCCTGTGGCTTTCAATGTTGAGCACCCGAAGGTCACATGGGCACAGGTGGATAGACAACGTCTGGGATGTTCCAGACCCGTCCTTCTGCCTCGTTCCTCAATACAAAGGAACAAATCGACAAGCGAAGGTTGAGTGGGCACCTCTGGGACGGCGGGCACAGGAAGATGAAAAATATTAGAACCGTTGCAGTCCTGAGTGGGGGCTGAGATGAGCACATACTTTTTCAAATCAATCCTGTAAATCAGGGGCATGAGGGCCATGTGGCTCTGCGGCCCCGAGACCAGACGATGCCGTGCACTGTCCCTCCTCCCCACGCTACGGCCACATGAGGTCCCGAGTGTGCGAAGAGGAGCAGTCTTGTTCGTGCAAGAAGGTCAGCAGCTGCGGGGCGTGGGGCCTCAGTGACTCCACCCGGGTCATTTCAGATGTGCTCTGATTCAATCTTTGCCCACGGCATTAGAAGGCACGCAAGATGCCCTTTGGGGAAGAGCCTGAAAATGCCTATGGAAACACACGAATGGCCAAGAAATCTCACGTGATGTCATCACAAGTCGAGACGCCCTTTCAAACCCCAGACGCCCACCCGAAATTGAAGCTCACTGAATGCAGCGGTACGATGCGTGTTCACCCAGCGGCGGGAAGCGTCCAAGGGGCACACGCAGCCCCCAGACCACGGGTCGTGGAGCCGGCGGACACGGCGAGCTCCCTCCTGGCTGGCTGCAGGGCTGTGGGGGGCCCACAGCGCCCCCTCCCTTCTCAGCTGCCAGGGCTGCCCCAGAGCCGTTGAAGAACACCCAGAAATGACCCTTCCTCAACATAATCCATTGATTCAGGGACTTTTTGGTAAAAGGCATCCTTCAAAAATGCAAAGATCTCAAGTTCATCAGTTCTTTGAACCTGAGCAAAGCCTGTTGGTGAGAAGGGGAGAGCCATGTGGGCTCCTATGCCCTGCCAGCCACCCTTCCCCACTGGGGAGCAGGGCGTGTGGATGGTGGGGGCAGCCAGGCGCCCCAGTTGCTGAGGGGTCCACATCCCTGCTCTGCTGTCTGGTCCGGCCTTCCCGTGGCAGCCAACGGGGCAGACGCCGGCCTCCCAGAGGTTCCTGCCTCTGTTCCGGATCTGCAGCCAGAACGTTCCTGCAGGGGTCTGCGCAGGGCGGCCCAGTCCCCCATGACCCAGCTTACGTACCGCGGGGCCCCGCCTCGTGCTCCCCTGCCAGCCGCCCCCACCACCGGTCCTGCCCAACCCTGGACGGCAGACTCGCCCCTCTCACTGCGTCAGCTCGTCTCCTTTCCCGACAAGATCGCCGTGTCCCCGCGCCGTGTTCTCATCCCCGCGACTAGTTACTCTGTGGCCAGTCTGTCGTCTGAGTCCCCGTGGCCGGCTTTGCCCACTCCCCGTGCCCTCCCCCCTGGCGGCACCACTCTGTCCTCCACATTTCTGAGTCTGCTTCTGTTCGGTTTTGTTGTTTAGATTCCGTGTCTGGCTGGAATCGTACGGCGCTCATCTTTCTCTGGCTGACTGAGCTCACTTAGCCAGCTGCCTTCTAGGGGCCTCCACATGGGTCCCGGCTCCTTCTTCAGCAAGCGTCAGGGCCATCACGCTCGGGGACTGTCCCGGTCGTCTCACGCCCCTGCACCAGCTGGGCCCTCCCCCAGGTCGGCCCCGGCCCACACCGCTGGGCTGCAGCTGCCCCCCTCCCCCAGCTCCCTCCCCCTGGGCCTTCAGGTGCCCTGAGAGCCTTACTTGACCATCGGCCTTGGCTGACTGTCCTTCCCGGGACAGAAGCAGCCTGTGAGCACAGACGGCTCCTTCTGCGGCTGTGAGGGGCGGCGCGATCCAGCCTCCCTCCCTGGCATGTAGACGGCTGTCCTCTCCCTGCGTCTCCGCGTCAACTTTTGTCCCTTTCATGAGGGCACCGGTCACACTGCACCGGGGGCACCCGAGGCCCTCGCCCTCACAGGAGCTCCCAGTCCGCGGCACTGGGGGTTAGGACGTCGGCATGATGGGGGCACACAGTTCAGCCCACCTATTTCCCCAAACTGGATCCCCGGGTGTGTAGGTCATTTCCTGTGAGGGGTCCCCATCGTGTAAAAGTGACAGGACTCGTCCCTGTCCCTGCGAACCTGCTCAAGGGTCGGTCAGTAATCTCCCTGACTCTACTGTTCTCATCTTCTGAACTCATCCCTTCCCCCCAACTCAGCCCTGACTGAAGTTGTGTCTTTCTGTCGCTGCCTTCTGAAATCAATGCCTGCCTCCTCCAGGATGCCCACGGGACCGTCCCAGGAAAGGGCCTTCCTCTCTGTGACTTGTCGCTAAGCTCTTGTGTCCCCATCACACTGCTAAGCACCTGTCCTCTTGCCTGGCGAGTACTTGCTCTTCCCAGAAGCTGTGTCTCCTCTCCTGGAGGAGGGGCCATGTCACCGCTGGGACCGGCACTCAGGACACGCGGGCTCAGCCTCACTTGCTGGTGGAGATGATGGTGGCTCAACATGCGATATGAGAGGAAAGAGGGCAGTCTGCCCCACCACACCCCATCGCAGGCGGCTCATGGCCAGTCCGGCGCTCTCTCTTCCTTCACGGTCTGCCCTTGCTCCCCGCCCATTCAGTACAGGTCTCCTAAGAGTCTATCTTGGGTGTCTTCTGATCTTTTGTCCACATTCCGAACCCCATGTTCCTCATGGGTACTTGTTTCCAGACCAATAGCTCCCCGTCACCTAACTGTGCGTGTCCCGGTCCAGCTGACCGTCCTGGGCATGACTCTGGGGGCTAACCCAAGTCTGTCTTCCTCTCTCCTCTGTGCCTGCGCAGACCGCCCCAGCCCTGCACCTGGGGGCCTGGAGGAGAAGCAAGGGCCCTCTGCTGCAGGGTGGTCCTGGGGGTCTTTCCCAGGTTTTCCAGTGGAAGGTGACTTCTCTGTGTATTTCCCTAAGCCTGCCCCGCGTGTGAGCGGAAGCGCACGGTCCAGGACCACGAACATACCCAGCGAAATGCTCAGAGTGCCGCAAATAGCTCGTGGCACCATCTCATTTTCTTTTTTTCCATGGACCCACATTCTCCAAGTTTGGATCTTCTGTTGGCAAAGAATCAGATCATATGTTCTGTGAATCAAGTTGTTCTTCTCAGACCGTGGTGGGCTCATAGGGTGATTCTGTAGCTGAAAAGTCACAGTTCCAGGCCTAACTGCTGGCCCCTGAGGGACCCGCCAAGTCTGCCAAGGTCCCTGACCCTGAACGCTGGCTGTCCACCATCGAGTGAGCCCTGGCCTCCCGGAGTGAGTGTGAGTGTCCGAGGAGATGTGCATGCGGCGCCTCCGTGGGGAGGAGCGTCCTGCTCGGGGACGACCAGCACCCAGGCCAGACTTCAAGCACATACGCTCCGTTTTCCTAGAGTGCAGGGACTGAAATCGGGAACCGTTTCTAGTGAGATTGATATATCGAGGATAATGTAAACTTGGTGTTGGCTTATGAATGATTTCCTCTGCCGGAAACATTTGAGGGCCCCCAAACCCCGTGCGCGGCTGAAGAAAGCCTCACGTGAACACACATACACACGTGTGCACACACTCAAAGCCACCTGCTCCCTCGCTCACCCCGTGCGCCGTAGGGCCCCAGCCCCCCGGGTCACGGCCTGCCGTCCGCCCTTCCCCTCCACCACCTCCACACAACAGGGCAGCCCTCGGTGCCCACTCCACCCGCATGCAGGCTCAGTAGCGCCTCAGCCCATGGTAGTTGTCGTGTTTGTGCTTTTCTTCACCAGCTAATGTGTGGAAAACTGTGTTAACACTTTATTACAATTCCATCACTTTTTTTTTAATATTTTATTTATTCATTTGACAGAGAGAGAGATCACAAGCAGGCAGAGAGGCAGGCAGAGAGAGAGGAGGAAGCAGGCTCCCTGCCGAGCAGAGAGCCCGATGTGGGCCTCGATCCCAGGACCCTGAGATCATGACCTGAGCCGAAGGCAGAGGCTTTAACCCACTGAGCCAGCCAGGCGCCCATCCATCACTTTTTATAATATGTCACCAATGCAGTTTTTGAGAGTTATATCCCTAATCTTTTTTTTCCCATGAAGTTCCATGGTTTTCAATTGCACAATTTTGCATTACACTGTATTTAAGAACGTGTATGTCACATCACAGCATGTGCAGGAAGCCACATCCAGACTCACATTCTTGCTTCATTGGATTTGGAAAGTGACTGGTCATGCCAGCCTTGCCAAAATATTGCGAAACTTAAGTCAGATGACCCAGTAAGTTTGATAGACCACAGGCACTGCTGGTCCGTGCCGTTCATAGGATGGAATTCAACACTGCCTGCACTCCCTGTAGGAGAAACCCACAGGCAACATCATACCTGGTGGAGAAAATCTGAGCACTCTTCCCTAAGGTCAGGAACAAGACAGGGACATCCACTCTCACCACGTTTATTCCACACAGGACCGGAAGTCCCAGCCTCAGCAAGCAGACAACAGAAAGAAACAACAGGCATCTGAATTGGTAAGGAAGAAGCATTTGACATGAGGCTATATATAGAAAACCCCAGAGACTCCACCAAAAAATTACTAGAACTGAAAAATGCACTCAGTAAGGGCACAGGATACAAAATC
>PITA01020891.1:0-33918 GCA_004023965.1 Spilogale gracilis | reverse complement strand
GAGGACGCTCAGGATAATGCAAATCACACCGTGAGGTTTATTTCCAGCTAGCTAGGGTCCAAGCATCTGCCCGGCACAGCGGGTTTCAGCAAGGACCCCAAATGCAAGGGTCTAGGGGTTTATATACGTTTTAAACAGCAAGCAAGAGTTACACAGTAATTTTCCTGCTAGGGTGAGATAACATTGTTAGCCCCCTCCCTAGTTCCTGGACTGCTCACACATTTCCAGTACTGGGGCAAGGAAGCAAGATGCACAGATGGTTCCTTGACCAATCTGCCTTCATTTGGTTAACACAGGCCTTGTAAAGGCATCAATCACCAGGGGGTCTTAGATATGCAGAGGCCTAAGTCGCCAGGAAGTTTCAGAGCCTGTTCTGCCGGCCTTCAGGCTAAGCAGGCCCTAACAATCAAGTTCTCAATTAGCATTTATTTACTTTCTAGCACTACAAGATACTCCAGGGCCATCTTGCATATCCCCTGCTTCACTCCTAGAATCAGCTATTTCTCCAACAAGTCCTGGTTACTTATATTGAAGAATTGTTTAGAAACCAAGATTTGGGTACTAAATATCTTCATTCCTACCGAGATGATGTGTTTTCTAAGTCCTCTAAGCTGAGAATAGAGGGAAATACATGTCTACATACTGCCTACTATATACACACATATCTATAAATATATCTATGTATCCCTTCCTGTCTATATTAAGGTAAATGTGAGTTTATATTGACACCTCCATCTTTAACCCATTAAAACAAAAATATTCTACCAGTCTCATTTGTTTATATACATAAACTTCCATTCCAAGAGTGAAAAATCTGCCTCCCCAATGTCTTCCATTGATCACTTAGTTGTTCAAATATACATGCATAATGGTTTAAGAATTATTAACCTATAGGGCACCTGGGTGGCTCAGTGGGTTAACGCCTCTGCCTTCAGCTGAGGTCATGATCGAAGGGTCCTGAGATCGAGGCCCACATGGGGCTCTCTGCTCAGTGGGGAGCCTGCTTCCTCTTCTCTCTCTGCCTACTTGTGATCTCTCTCTGTCAAATAAATAAATAAAATCTTTTTTTTTCTTTTTTTCTTTTTATTGTTACTTAAATTTTTTTTCCAGTGTTCCAAGATTCATTCCCCATTCCCCACACCCAGTGCTCCACGCTTTAGGTGTCCTCAGTACCCACCACCAGGCTCTCCCGTTCCTCTACCCCCCTTCCTCCAAGTCCCTCAGTTAGTTTCTGTGTCCAAAGTCTCTGTTGTTTCATTTCTCTCCCTGGATTACCCTAGTTCCCATTTACTTTCCTTCTCCCACTGTCCTCCAGGTTACCCCTCATGTACCGCAAGAAAGTGAAACCATGCGATACTTGACTTTCTCTTCTTGGTTTATTTCACTCAGCATAATCTCTTCCAGTCCTGTCCATGTTGCTACAAAAGTTGGATATTCATCCTTTCTGATAGAGGCATAGTATTCCATTGTATATATGTACCACATCTTCTTTATCCATTCATCTGTTGATGGGCACCTTGGCTTTTTCCACAGCTTGGCGATTGTGGCCATTGCTGCTATGAATATTGGGGTACATATGGCCCTTCTTTTTTTTTTTTTTTTTAAGATTTTATTTATTTGACAGAGAGAAACACAGCCCGAGAGGGAACACAAGCAGGGGGAGTGAGAGAGGGAGAAGCAGGTTTCCTGCCGAGCAGGGAGCCCGATGTGGACTCGATCCCGGGTCTCCAGGATCGTGACCTGAGCGAAAGGCAGTTGCTTAACCAACTGAGCCACCCAGGTTTCCACATACGGCCCTTCTTTCACTACATCTGTATCTTTTGGGTAAATGCCCAGTAGTGCAATTGCAGGGTCATAGGGTCGCTCTATTTTTAATTTTTTAAGGAACCTCCACACTGTTTTCCAAAGCGGCTGCACCAGTTTACATTCCCACCAACAGTGTAAGAGGGTTCCCCTTTCTCTGCAGCCTCTCCAACACTTGTTGTTTTCTGTCTTGTTAATTTTGGCCATTCTGACTGGTGTAAAGTGGTATCTCAGTGTGGTTTTGATTTGAATTTCCCTCATAGCTAGTGACGCTGAACATTTTTTCATGTGTCTGTTAGCCGTTTGTATATCTTCTATGGAGAAGTGCCTCTTCATGTCTCTTGCCCATTTTTTGATGTGTTCATCTTCTTTTTGGGTATTGAGTTTGAGTAGTTCTCTATAGATCTTGGATACCAGTCCTTTGTCTGTAGTGTCACTTGCAAATATCTTCTCCCATTCTGTGGGTTGCCTCTTTGTTTTGTTGACTGTTTCCTTTGCTGTACAGAAGCTTTTTATTTTGATGAAGTCCCAGAAGTTCATTTTCGCTATTGTCTCCTTTGCCTTTGGAGACGTGTTTTGGAAGAAGTTGCTGTGGCCGATGTCAAAGAGGTTACTGCCTATCCTCAATGGGGAAAAACTGACAGCCTTTCCTCTGAGATCAGGAACAAGGCAAGGATGCCCACTCTCACCACTACTGTTCAACATAGTGTTAGAAGTCCTAGCAACAGCAATCAGGCAACAGAAAGAAATAAAAGGTATCCAGCTTGGCAAAGAGGAAGTCAAACTCTCGCTCTTTGCAGATGACATGATACTCTATGTGGAAAACCCAAAAGACTCTACCCCCAAACTACTAGATCTCATACAACAATTCAGTAATGTGACAGGATACAAAATAAATGCACAGAAATCAGTTGCATTCTTATACACTAACAACAAAAAAATAGAAAGGGAAATCAGAGAATCAATTCCGCTTACTATAGCACCAAAAACTATAAGATACTTAGGAATAAACCTAACCAAAGAAGCCAAGAATCTGTACTCAAGGAACTACAGAACACTCATGAAAGAAATTGAAGAAGACACAAAAAGATGGAAGAGCATTCCATGCTCATGGATCGGAAGAATAAACATTGTCACAATGTCTATACTGTCCAGAGCAATCTATACTTTCAATGCCATTCTGATCAAAATTCCACCAACATTCTTCAAAACATTAGAACAAACAATCCTAAAATTTATATGGAACCAAAAAAGACCCCGAATCGCTAAGGAATTGCTGAAGAAGAAAAGCAAAACTGGGGGCATCTCACTACCTGACTTCAGGCTTTATTACAAAGCTGTGATTACCAAGACAGAATGGTACTGGCACAAAAACAGAGAAATAGACCAATGGAACAGAGTGGAGAGCCCACATATGGACCCACAAATCTATGGTCAAATCATCTTTGACAAAGCAGGAAAAAATATCCAGTGGAAAAAAGACGGTCTCTTCAATAAATGGTGCTGGGCAAATTGGACAACTATGTATAAAAGAATGAAACTAGACCATTCTCTTACACCACACACAAAGGCAAACTCGAAATGGATGAAAGACCTCAACGTGAGGCAGGAATCTATCAAAATCCTGAAAGAGAACATAAAATCTTTTTTTAAAAAAAAAGAATTATTAACCTGTAACTTCATAGGAAGAAAAAATATCAACAAGAGGGTAGTGCTTAGGATCAGTTCTTCTGCTTTAGTCTTAGGATCACCATTCATTGTCAAATGTACTTAAGTCCATACATGCTTCCTCCACTCACTTGGTGATAAGAGTCCTTATATACCCTGCAGCCAGTTTCTCATACATTGTAATTAAGTTAGATTCTGTTATCACAGTTTGTTTTTATCCCTTGATCTCTCAACTTTTAAAATATTTTTAAAGTCGGGAACATTAGAGATTACTCTTTAAGCAATAAATTTCCATCTCTTTTACAAATCCAGTGTCATGCATCCACCATAAGGTATCCCACAGGACAACTTCACCAACCTAAAACATTCCTTATGTTTCACTTGTTCTAAGTTTTGCATCACTTTCACAGTTTTTTTTTAAGATTTTATTTATTTATTTGACAGAGAGATCACAAATAGGCAGAGAGGCAGGCAGAGAAAGGTGGGGGAGCAGGCTCCCTACCGAGCAGAGAGCCCGATGTGGGACTCAATCCCGGGACTCTGAGATCATGACCTGAGCCAAAGGTAGAGGCTTAACCCTCTGAGCCACCCAGGCACCCTCACAGTTTTTTGTTTGTTTGTTTGTTTAATATTTTATTAATTTATTTGACAGAGAGAGAGATCACAAGTAGACAGAGAAGCAGGCAGAGAGAGAAGGAAGGAGGCTCCTTGCTGAGCAGAGAGCCAGAGGCTGGCCTGGATCCCAGGAACTGGAGATTATGACCTGAGCTGAAGGCAGAGGCTTTAACCTACTGAGCCACCCAGGTGCCCTTCTTCAAAGTTTTTGTTTGTTGTATATTTTCCTTACTTCCCCCACTATTGGCTTGCAAACTGCTTGGAAACTTCTCAGTTACAATCTTATACCAAGATCAAGAAGGGTCCAAAGAAAGAGGCAGGACACTCCAATTTGGTAGGTGACAACTTTAATAAGCAAGGGGACTTAAAATAAATCTTATCTTCGGTGACCAAGAGGTGAGTAGATCTTATTCCTGACAACAAAAATTGATATTGGCTAGTGAAACAATATAAATTTTAATTAAACAATTTGGGGAGTTCATAAAGTTAGTAGAAATGATAGGGGGCAAATGGGTTGGGGTACAGTTAGAAAAATGTGGTACAGGTTGACCTCAAAAACATATGTAAAACCTGACTAATAATTAATTCTAGGGAGATATAAATACTGGTATGAAAATCTTTATAGAGCTTTACTGTCATTCTGCTTCTGTAGTTCTTGAAAACTAGAGATCCCTTTGAGGCTGACACCACTATAAATACCAATATTTCTTTGCGACCCCAAATGTTGAGTCAAGTGTAAAATAAAAGAATGTGTGAGTGTTAGATTTCTGTCACTGTTGTAGCAAATTAGTGTGAGTTTTATGATTTAAAACAACAAAAATTTATTCTCTCAGAGTTCTGAATATCAGAAGTCTGAAATCAGCATCAAAATCAAAGTGTAAGCAGAGCTATGCTCCTTCCAGAGACTCCTGGGAATATTATGTTTCTTGGCTCTTCCATCTTCTCTTGACTGCTGGCAACCCTTGACTCATGGCTCCATCACTCCAATCTCTGTTTCTGTGTGCATATCATCTCTTCCTGTCTGTGTCAAATTTCCCTCTTTCTCTCTTAAAAGGGCATTTATGATGGCATTTAGAGCACAAATAATCCAAGAGAATCTTGCCATCTTAAGAGTTAACTTAATCACATCTGCAATATCTCTGCCTGTGGGAAGCCGGACTTTGATGAGGCCCACCTGCGCCCAGCTGCTGACTGGCAAGGCCATTTACGCCCAGCTTCTGATAAGCTGTTTTTGTGCAAGCTTTACTCCCTGAAACAGATCGTACTGGAATGCCACTGATGGATAGCAGTATGTTTCACTATGCTATCTCTAATTTTTGTGTTTTACTTACTTGATCTGCCTGCTAGAGAAACTCCCCTCGCTGCCTGCCCTACAATTACCCCCTTGAACTTGCCAATAAACGAGACTTGATCGGAATCCTGTCTTGTCTCCATCTCTCATGCCTCTTGTCCTATCATTCTCACTCTCCCTCTAGGGTCTTCATTGACTACCTGCGGGTCGGGACATTTGCCATATTAGGTAACAATTACAAATCTAGGGATTAGGGACTAAAATTTTTATAGGAGCATTTTTAAGTCTGTCACAGCATCTGAGTATTTGAATTTACATTTCAGAACACATACTACATTACTCTTATGTAGAAATATGGTTCATATTGTGGATAACTAGAAAATAAAATGTAGTTGTGTTCTACTAATTATAATTTGGGCTCTCAGAAGATCATCTCTATTCACCTAGATATAACAGTGCAATTAATAGCAATTACATGATATTAAAATTCAGACTCAGGAAACATCGAATAAGATAGATGTCTTTAAAGTTAAACTCAATTAAGATAAGAAAACAAAAGCCAGAGAAATATGGAGAGATGTTCTTGAGCATTTTCCCTTAAACTAGGCTATGTATTGAATAAAAAATTTTCAGATTACAGTTTTCTGACTATTCAAGCTGGACAGAACATCAAACTCACTTAAAACTACAGTAGGGTCAACTCTTAGAAGTAAAACTTCACTAGCCATAGAATCAAGCTAATGCTTGGGAATGGTAAAAGTAAGATTTGAGAGGATAAAAATTAAAAAAAAACAGTGAATTAACTGCCTGTTAAAACATAATATAACACTTTTTAAAAAGTCAACATAATCCAGAAACTCCAAAATACAATTTAATATTTCAATAACCTTGCACCAAAATCAGCAAACAACAAAAACCCTCAGGCATATGAAAAGCAGGAAAATGTGACTTACATGGAGGAATAAAGGCATGCCAGTATAAATAGACCTAGATTTGACACATGCATTGGAATTAGTAGGCAAGAACTTATAAATATATAACACTTTTGGTATCATCGTATGTAGAGTTACTATGGGGGTGCCTGGGTGGCACATCTGGTTAACCATCCAGCTCTTGGTTTCTGTTCAGGTTATGATCTGAGGGTCATGAGAACGAAACCTGACACTGGGCTCTGCATTCAGCATAGAGTCTATTTGAGATTTTCTATGTCCCTCTTCCTCCTCCTCACACTCTTGTTCTCCAAAATAAATAATCAAATCTTTTTAAAAAATTCTATAAACATATCCAAGGGCTAAAAGGAAAAGGTGGTACTTTAAGAAAACTCATAATTTTAGTATATGGAATGGGTACTGCTCCATGCCATCTCACATCTGGAATTTTATTTTAGGTCATGAGGAATTTAATTCTGATTCTCTAAGTGTGTTTTCTTTTGTCATTTCCTGCTTGGCTTCAGCTGTGGCTCTTGAATCTGTAGGTTTATGTTTATTTTAATTTACAATATGACTCTTCTTAGTTTCAACAAGGATTTCTTTCTGCATTCACTACTCTTGCTTCTCCCTATCTAATTTCAATTTCAATGTTTATGAAACTTCTTGTAATTGTTCTACAAGTTACTGTCATTTTGTCCACCTTTTTCCCCATGCTTCAGCTGATACAGTTTCTACTACCTTGGTTTCAAATTCAACCATCTTTTACTCTGTAGTGTCCAGCTTGCTGAAAGCATACTAGTTGATTATTTTACTTTGGATATTCTATTATTTACTTAAACATATGAAATTATATCAAGTATGTTTTCTGGTCATAGCAGAAATTAATTAGAAAGGACTCTGGGGTTATACGGTCCTTACTGGAAGCAATTGATGGGTTCAAGAAAGAAAATAAAGGCAGATAGTGATTATTCTGCCACTTGAGGCTAAATGAGAAAACCTGAGATTTCCTCTGGAACATATAAAGTGACTTTCATATGGAGCACAGGGCACAAAACGTTGCAGAATCCAGGACCAGGGACTAAAATTAATCAAGGGTAGAGGAATTTTATGTAATGTTTAATTCCAAACTTAGTAATTCTGCTATACCAAGTCCATGGCTCTGACTGGGGAAAAGCAGAATCCAAACATGTAAGAACCATCTGGGCAGATAAATTCAAAAACTTTCAAACTACAGACTTTCTTGAAATATTCCTTGGCATAAAAAAAAAAAAATGCCCCTTTCCCTGTGTTGAACGTTGGTGTCCTTTTTTTATTTAGAAACAATACCAGAATCTGCTTTGCTACCTAATACACTATTCCCCTCCTTATTAACAAGCAGATCTGCTACTTGTGCTATATTTCTTACAGTTGTAATGGATTAATAGTATCTTGATAGTACAGAATATTATGAGAAATTTATGAGAGGTTCCCAAGGAGAATAAAAATGTAGGCTTACTAGAAAACTGGAGCAAGGCTTTGATTTCTACAATAGCAAATCACTTACCATTTGGCAAATAGTTCTGTTGGTACTATTGGGTCTTAGTAGAAAGGAAGCATTTGACTTTAAGATATTAAGTGATCATGCAGTCCAAATTATCCATCAAGTATTGATTTTAGTCTTACTCACCAAGTCATGATCAGAGGTACAGCCAGCAGCAATGTATTATAATTTGGAAATAGCACCTCCAAATTAACACACAAGCAGACCCTGGGACACCTATGTTGCCAGGTCTATCAGCTCCACTGTCTCTTCTTCCTCAACTTCACTTTTGACCACATGAGTTGTCTCTTGATAAGCTAGGAATGAACACTACGGCAAAGACTCTTCTATGATGGATTGACTTGATACTAATACCGGGGTATTTCTAAATGGCACTGAGTAGGAGAAATCCTCACACTAAGTGGGCAGTGCATCTAGATGTCAGTTCATCTAGTTGTCCAAATCATTTGGAAATAGAAACACCCAAGTTAGAATATGTTCAGATTCAGGAACAGTGGAGAACAGTATTGTGGATTGGCCAGGGCCCTGGAATAGCAAAGACTGGAAGATCAGTGCATACATGTAACGTGTTTCATTGTATGAAATGCTGTATATGAATTACACTGAAAATTAAAAAAAAAAAACAACTATGATCAAGAGTACTAAACTAAAACACCAAATTATAAGCAAGTTGAAGCCATTTCAGTGTTATAGATATGAGAACAGAAAAAGGTAGGATCAGCTTAATTCAATGGTTACAGAAATCAAACTTTTAAACTCAACATGTGGGCACCAGACTGACAATGAGAACCAGGAGGGGATGGGCTTTCTTTTCAAAGAAAGGAGGGGGAGAAAAACAGCCAAAGATGGAAACTCCAAATTAACCCTAATTCTTGGTCTAGAGTATGTGCCTGATGAGTGAGGCCAAACAACCACCCACCCCTACACACACACAACAGGGATGTGTGTATGTGTGTGTGTGTGTGTGTGTGTGTATGTGTACAAATGTAATGGTCCAAAAGAGAAATATTTTTTAAAGGAGAAGATGGTAAATAAATTTCCCAAACATCCTATAGAAAATGAGTCTGCCAATAAAAATTCATATAAACAGACAGCTGTGATTAAAAAAAAATAAAACATCTAATAATTACAAACACTGAGGGATTTTGAAATATTGAAAACAAACATGAGCTATTAAAGAAAACCGTCTGGAATATTTAAATAGATAAGTAAACAAAAATTTAAAATACAACAATATGAAATAAATGTTCATTTTTTTAAGCTGGATTAATGAGAAATTAACCAATTCACCTAGAAAGTAAAGTTAGGATTATTTTTAAAGATGTCTATTTCCATTTCAAAACAAATTAAAATATAACTGTAGCACATCAAAAATAAGAGTACAAAGTAATTTAAAAGCTACTAGATTGAAAAGACAGGTGACCTTCAAAAGAATGAAAATCCAATTATCATTATATTGTTCATTAGTAACTGCAGGAGACAGAAGTGAACATAATAAGAACTTCAAATTACTAGCAAAAAAAGAAATGACAGTCAACATTCTAGTTTATGCACAGAAGAATATCCATTCAAGAACAATAAAGCACTTTTTCCTGAAATGCCCAACAGCCAAACACTTTACAATAAAAAAATATTGATGGAAGTATATACTCCAAAATATGCATGCGCATACCTATACATGCTTTGCAAGGAAAATCATGGTATAAAAAAGTAATGCTGATTACAGCAGAAACTGAAAAACTGAAACTGAAAAAAATTGTTGAAAATTTTATTAAAATTTAAAAATATTAAAAAATAACATATTTACTGTATTAAATCAGAGTATGGGACATGCATGCATTTGATGAGTAATTAAGGCACTTAAAAACGTATAATGTGACCAGCAGCCTCGGAAACTGCCCTGTGTACTCTGCTGGTCATTAAGCAACACTTTGTCACTTTAAACACATAGTTCGGCTTTGTCTTTTTTGAACTTCCTGTGAAAGGAATCAAAGTAGTATTATTTCTTGTTGGATTCTGTTATTCATTATCTGTACCATTGATGCATGTTTTTACGTGGAATAGAATTAGTTTTATTGTCATTATTGTATAAGATCCTATTGTGTGGACCATGAGTTTTTGTTCTTCTGAGAAGATAGTATTTCCTCTTCAATTTTAAAGGATATAAAATTCTGTGTTAAGTTCCTCCTCTTCCAACTTCAAGACTTTTAAGATGTTATCTAACATTTTCTTATTCACAAGGTTTCTGATAATTTTGTCTTTGTTCCATGATAGGTATCATGTTTTGTTTATTTTGATGTATTTTCTGGTATACTTTCTTTTAGTATGTGGTTTTGGTTTCAGAGTGTAATAGGATATGATTTTTTTTATTTCATTCTAGTATTTATACTCTGCTATTTTCTGAACTTCAGGGATTTGTGATTTGGTGTCTGTCTACAGTTCTCAAAAATTCTAATGTTTTATTTATAGATTCAAATATTTATTCTATTACTTTATACAGAATCTTCTTACTAATTCTAATTATGTGTATGCTACACCATTTAAATACTCCCACAGATCTTATATGCTATACTCTCTGTTTTTATTTCTATTATATATATTTTATATTTTTCTTTTTTTAAGATTTTATTTATTTATTTGACAGAGAGAGAGATCACAAGTAGGCAGAGAGGCAGGCAGAGAGAGAGGAAGAAGCAGGCTCCCTGCCAAGCAGAGAGCCTGATGTGGGCCTTGATCCCAGGACCCTGAGATCATGATCTGAGCTGAAAGCAGAGGCTTTAACCCACTGAGCCACTCAGGTGCCCCATATTTTATATTTCTCATTTAGCAACATTTATTGAATGTATTCTCTCTGCTAGACTGTATGCCAAATCAACATACCTTGAAAATATGTATACATATACATACACATTTTTTAAAGTTTTTATTTATTTATTTGACAGAGAAACACAGCTAGAGAGGAAACACAAACAAGGGGAGTGAGAGAGGGAGAAGCAGGCTTCCTGCAAAGCAGATAGACCAGTGTGGAACTTAATCCAGGGACTATAGGATCATGACCTGAGTGGAAGGCAGACACTTAATGACTGAACCACCCAGGCACCCCAGGTTTGAGGAGTTCTTTATGAATCTTGGATATCAGCCCTTTATCTGTTGTGTCATTTGCGAATATCTTTTCCCATTTTGTGGGTTGCCTCTTTGTTTTGTTGACTGTCTCCTTTGCTTTTTTTCTTTTTTTAAAGATTTTATTTATTTATTTGACAGAGAGAAACACAGGTCTCCGGGATCAGGATCTGAGCCGAAGGCAATCGCTTAACCAACTGAGCTACCTAGGCACCCCAGAAGCTTTTTATCTTGATGAAGTCCTAAAAGTTCATTTTTGCTTTTGTTTCCTTTGTCTTGAAAGAAGTTGCTGTGGCTGATGTCAAAGAGGTTACTGCCTATGTTCTCCTCTAGGATTTTGATGGATTCCTGTCTCATGTTGAGGTCTTTCATCCATTTTGAGTTTATCTTTGTGTGTGGTATAAGAGAATGGTCAAATTTCATTCTATACCTATCTGTCCAATTATTCCAGCATCACTTATTGAAGAGACTGTCTTTTTTCCACTGGATATTTTTTCCTGCTTTGTTGAAGTTTATTTGACCATAGAGTTGAGGGTCCATATTTGAGCCTTCTACTCTGTTCCACTGGTCTATGTGTCTGTTTTTGTGTCAGTACCATGCTGTCTTGGTGATCACAGCTTGGTAATAAAACTTGAAATCAGCAGTGTGATGTCCCCAGGTTTGTTTTTCTTTTTTAACATTTCCTTAGTGATGTGGGGTCTTTTCTGTGTCTATACAAATTTTAGGATTATTTGTTCCAGCACTTTAAAAAATGCTGGTGGAATTTTGATCAGGATGGCATTGAAGTTATAGATTGCTATAAGCAATATTGACATTTTAATAACATTTTATTCTTCTAATCCATGAGCATAGAACTTTTTCCATCTTTTTCTATCTTCTTCAGTTTTTTTCATGAGTGTTCTGTAGTTCCTTGAGTACAGATGATTTACCTCTTTGGTTAGGTTTATTCCAAGGTATCTTATGGTTCTTGGTGCTATAGTAAATGGAATCAATTCTCTAATTTCCCTTTCTATAGTTTCATAGTTAGTGTATAAGGAAGGGACTGATTTATGTGCATTGATTTTGTATCCTGCTGCATTACTGAATTGCTATGTGAGGTCTAGCAATTTGAGGGTGAAGTCTTTTGGGTTTTCCTTATAAAATATCATGTCATCTGTGAAGAGAGAGTTTGACCTCTTCTTTGCCAATTTGAATACATTTTAGTTCTTTTTGTTGTCTGATTGCTATTCCTAGGACTTCTAGTACTATGTTGAACAACGAGTGACAAGAGTGGGCATTCTTGTTGTGTTCTTGATCTCAATAGGAAGGCTGTCAGATTTCCCTCATTGAGAATGATATTTGCTATGGCTTTTTCATGGATGGATTTTATGAAGTTGAGGAGTTTTATTCCCTATGATTTGAAGAGTTTTATTCAGGAAAGGATGCTATATTTTGTCAAATGCTTTTTCTGCATCAATTGGGAGGACCATGTGGTTCTTCTTTTATTGATTTGTTCTATCACACTAATTGATTTGCCAAGGTTGAGCAACCACCCTTCCTCCCAGGGATAAATCCCACCCGGTCATGGTGGATTAATTTTTTAATGTACTGTTGGATTCTATTAGCTAAGATCTTATTGAGAATCTTGGCATTCATATCTATCAGGGACATTGGTCTGAAATTCTCCTTTTCAATTGGGTCTTTGCTTGATTTAGGGATCAAGGTAATGCTAGCTTCATAGAAAGAGTCTGGACGTTTTTCTTCTATTTATTATTAATTTTTTTTGAAACAGCTTCAGGAGAATAGATATTATTTTTTCTTTTAATGTTTGGTAGAATTCCCAATGGAATCCCTCAGGTCCTGGATTCTTGTTTTTTGAGAGGGTTTTGATCACTGCTTTAAATCTCATTACTAGATATTGGTCTATTTAGGTTGTCAATTAGCTTCTGTTTCAGTCTTGGAAGTTTATAGGTTTCCAGGAACACAGTCATTCTTCAAGATTGCTTAAGTTATTGTATATAACTGTTGATAATAATATCTGGTGATTGTTTCTATTTCTTTGGTGTTAGTCATGATCTCTCCCCTTTTGTTTATAATTTTATTAATTTTTGTCTTTCTCTTTTCTTTTGGATAAGTCTGGCCAGTGGTTTATTGATCTTATTAATTCTTTCAAAGAAACAGCTTCTAGTTTTGTTGATGTGTTCTACTGTATTTCTGGTTTCTATTTCATTGATCTCTGCTCTAATCTTAATTATTTCCCTTCTTGTGCATGGGGTTAGCCTAATTAGTTGTCAATTTTCCAGTTCTTTAAGGTGTAAAGAGAGTAGATGCTATTTTTTTTTTTTTTTTTTTTTTTTTTTTTTTTTTTTTTTTTTTTTTTTTTTTTTTTTTTTTTTTTTTTTTTTTTTTTTTTTTTTTTTTTAGTGAGGTTTGGATGGCTCTGTATTTCCCTCTTAGGATCACCTTTGCCAAATACCATAGGTTTTGGACTGATGTGTCTTCATTGCCATTGGTAATTGTCTAAGTTCTTCTGATTTTCTGGTTGATCCAAACATCTTTGAGCAGGATAGTCTTTAGCTTCCAAGTGTTAGAATTCCTTCCAAGCCTTTTTTATTTTATTTTATTTTTTTTATGGTTGAGTTCCAGTTTCAAAGCATTGTGGTCTGAGAATATGCAGGAAATAATCTCAGTCTTTTGCTATTGATTGAACTCTGATTTGTGACTCAGTATGTGGTCTATTCTGGAGAAAGTTCCATGTGTGCATGAGAAGAATGAGTGTTCTTTTCTTTTAGGGTAGAATGTTCTGTATATATATCTATGAGGTCCATCTTGTACATGGTGTAATTCAAAGCTCTTGTTTCTTTATTGACTTTCTGCTTAGATGATCTGTCTACTGCTGAGAATGGTGTTTTCAGATCCCCTATAATTAATGAATTCTTATCAATATGACTCTTTATTTTGATTAACAGTTGGCTTATGTAGTTGACTGCTCCGAAGTTGGAGACATAGATATTTATAATTGTTAGATCTTCTTGGTGGGTAGAACCTTAAGAATGATGTAGTGTCCTTGGTATCTCTGACTACAGTCTTTAACTTAAAATCTAATTTATCTAATATGAGAATTGCAACCCCAGCTTTCTTTTGAGGCCCGTTGGCATGAAAGATGGTTCTCTACCCCCTCACTTTCAGTCTGGATGTATCTTTAGGTTCAAAATATGTCTCTTGTAGACAGCATATGAACAGGTCCTGTCATTTTATCCACTTTGCAAACCTGTGCCATTTTATAGGAGCATTTAGGCCATCACATTGAAAGTGATTATTGAAAGATAAGTTTTTATTGATATCATCTTGTTGTTTCTGTAAATTCTATTTTATGTCACTCTTGGGTTCTTTCTTCTTTCATAGAACGCCCCCCCCCCTTTAAAATTTCTTGTAGTGCCAGTTCATAGTCACATAATTTTTTAAACTTTGATGGTTTTGGAAGCTCTTTATCACTCCATTCATTCTGAATGTAACCCTTGCTGAATAAAGTATACTTGGCTGCATATTCTTCTCATTTAGTGCTCTAAATATGATTTGCCATCTCTTTCTGGCTTGCCAGGTTTCTGTGGACAGGTCTGACATTACTCTGATGGTCCTCCTGTACATAACAAATTTCTTCCCTCCAACTTCCCTTAAGACATTTTTTCTGAATTTATGACTTGTGAATTTCACAGTCATGTGCCTGAAGATCTTTCTACCCTCATTGATCTTGAGGCGTGTTCTCTCTGCCTTTAGGACATAAACACTTGTTCCATTCCCCAGATTAGGGAAATTTTCATCTAGGATTTGTTCAACTATACTTTGGAATCCTCTCTCTCTCTCTCCCTCTCCACCCCCTCAGGGATCCCAATAATTCTGTGGTATTGTTTATTTCCCTAATTCTGTTTTCATGGCTTTTAAGTTGTTTGTTTCAGGCCTCCTCCTGATCCTCCTTTTTTATCAGTTTGTCTTCTAGATCACTAATTCAATCTTCTACCATATTTACCCTAGCTGTTAGAGCACTTAGATTAGATTGGATCTTATTGATAGCATTTTTTAAAAAAGATTTTATTTATTTATTTGATATAGAGAAACAGCTAGAGAGGGAACACAAGCAGGGGGAGTGAGAAAGGGAGATGCAGGCTTTCTGCCAAGCAGGGAGCCCAATGCGGGGCTCGATCCAGTGACTCCAGGATCATGCCCTGAACCGAAGGCAGCCGCTTAATGACAGCCACCCAGGCGCCCCTTACTGCTAACATTTTTATGATCTGCCATATCAGCTCTCACTTCCGCTCTTAGAGATTCTAATGGTCTTCTCATGCCACGAACAGTCTTCTCAAACCTAGCCATTGCTTAGATAATTGTTACCATGAATTCTATTTCTAACATATTATTTATGTCCATATCTAATAGTTCTGTGACAGAATTCACAGTCTGATTTTTTTTTCTTTGTTAGGTGTTCTTCCTCCTCATCATTTTGGTGAGAGATGGTTAAGGGTATATATACCTGAATATATCAACCACGATTCAGGCAAGATGCACCCTGGAATGTTTCTAGCAATCAGAAGTCACCACCCAAAAGAGAAAAAAGAGAAAAAAAGAGAAAAAAAATTAGTAAACCCAGCCAAAAAAACCCCAAAAGTAAGATTTAAAAGATACAAAAATAAAAATGAACAAACAAAAAGTCTGACGAAGGTAAAAGGAAAAAAAAAAGAAAAACCCAGCCAAAATGAACCCCAAGAATAAGATTTATATAGTACAAAAACAAAAACAAATACACAGAAACACTGACAAAAGAATAAGATGGGAAGGTTATAAACCCTCGATCCAGGCAAGGAAGGTTATTTCAGCTCTTTCGGGTATATCTTGTTATCTTTGTTAAAGGACAATTTTCCAGAGATATAGGGAAGTTAAAACTGGTTTATACATAGGGGTAGTATTGAATAGGGAAAAAGGACTACCTTGAAGCTTATCTGTGAGTGTGTGTGTGTGTGTGTGTGTGTGTGTATGTGTGTGTGTGTGTGTATGAAGAAAACAAGAAAAGTATACGTATGAAAAATGTTCAAGTTAAAAAGTAACTATGGAATATGTTGTATTAAACATCTAGTTGTAATGGTAATGGGCTAAAAAAATAAAAGAACAAGAATTATGAGAATTACTTTTAAAAAAAGAAAAGGAAAGTTGCATCTATGAAATATACAAGTTTTGGCCCAAACCCCAGGAGCTTAATATATTATTTTCCCCTGATTTGGGGTTTTACAGTTTTATGGGGACCCCATGGTGGTTGTCCTTTTGTCTTGTCTTCCAGGGGAGGAGCCAGCTGAGTTGTTTTTCAGTCATATTTGCCTGGGCTGCTTCACCATACCCCCTTTCAAGGGGCTGAGCTCTGTGGAAACCAGTTTTTCAGGCTTTTGTTCACTGGAGGTTTTTGTTCTTTGGTGGCTTTTTGTGCCATTTAATAGTGTCAAAGCAAAGTAAACTGTTGGCACACAGATCTCTGCCTCAGAGAGAAGCCTCAGTCTGCTTCCCTTTGAATGGTCCAGAACACACAGTCTCACTCTCTGCAAACTCCCCTGAGCACCACAACCTCTCACAGGTGGTTCACACCCCCAGTCACCACCACAATGATCACTGAGACCCCCATTTGTCTCTGCACCTCTGTGCCACTAAAACTGCAAGCAATACTGATCTAGGTTAGCCCAGTCCTGGTGGCTGCTATTGTTGGGACTGCTGTCTGGAGCCCACACCCATGCTAGGTGCCCTCAGACCCTACAGAAGTATAGGTTGCAGAAGTCTGTGGGCCTGAGGACTCCTGGCTGGAGCCTGAGTCAGGCTCTCACAGGTGCAGGTGGGGTTGTGCCCAGTCCCAGTGGTGGTACAAACAGTGGAAAGCCACAGGCCCAGGGACCACCAACTGGAATCCCCACTGGGCTCTCTCAGGCATGGGTGGGTGCCCACTGTGACTGGGCTAGGACTGTGGGCCCAGGTCCATGCATGTGGCCAACCAATCCCATTAATTGTCCCTTAAGACCCTTTGTTCTTTTTGAGTTCTGTTAACAAGACTCCAAGCTAATGCTGGTCCCAAGCATGGGGCACTTTCATATTGAGGTATTATTTTCCAATGGGTCACTTCTGGTGGCTCCCCCCCTTCTGTTTATCCTCTATCAGTCCAAGCACTCCCACTCTTCTGTACCTTTCCGCTGATGATATTCTGCCCCTGTAGAGATACAGAAGTATATAATCTTACATCTCAGGCTGATTTTATGGGTGTTCAGAGTGTTTTGGTAGATATTTAGCTCAATTCAGGGGACCAGTTGAAACAGTCTACTTCACCAGCATCTTACATGTCTAATATGTATATTTTAAATCTTTATTCCTGTTTGCATGTGCTTCAAGTAATTTTCATTGATATATCTTTATATTTACTGTTTCCTACTGCTGGACTTGGCCCTCCCTTGAATGAAGAAGTCAGTATCACTGAGGATGGGATACAGAAAGTAGATTTCCTTAAGTCCCCAGAGAGTTTAATCAGCAGCAGTCTTCAGAACCACTGTTCCCCTTTTCTACATTATCAGTAAGAAGAACTGATGGAGAACAATGATATCTGAGTCTAGAGACTATATCCCACTAGTGATACAGCATAACTGATGTAGTTTTACACATGGATTGATAGAATTTCAATAAGGTGCTATTAATATATTTTTGATAAGTTTTATTAGACCTGGAACAAAATACATAATTTTAATTGAAAGTTTAAAACAGAATAGTGATGTTAAATGATGAAAAAAAATTATGGGCCTCAACTTATAAGGTCTTTAGTTTGTGGAATAGTAAGTTCTTTCAGGTCTATTTTTAAAACAGAAATAGAACTGTGCCATCATGTAGACTTTCTCTAACATTTTGCTTTAAAAGAGTCTTAATGGTTAATCTCATTCTTTGCATATAATCATTTTATTAACAAGGACCAATTTTGATGACCCCAATACAGTTTCCCTTCAAATGCATTAAAAAGCAGGACTTCCAAGTATCCTTGGAAGCCTAGAGTAATAGAAGTCCACTAATTCATGTCTTTTTATATAACATACAAAAATTAAATAAATATGTCTATATATTCACGTATTTTATTAATACATTATTTTTAGTTTTAAGGTACAGAAAAGTTCAGCAGACAATGCAGAGTGTTCCCATATGCCTGCTTTTCACCCCATACCAGATCCCCTATTTACATCCTACCTTGATAATTTACAATAAATTTCACTCTTTGTGTTGCACAGTTTATGATTTTGGCAAATGTATGACATGTGGTTACCATTAGAGTAAAATACAGACTAGTTTCACTGCTATAAAAATCCTCTGTTCTTCATCTATTTATCCCTCTTTACCCAGAAATCACTGACAACCCCTAATCTTTTTCCTGTTTCCATAGCTTTGTCTTTCCAGAAAGTCATACACTTGGAATTATAAAGTATGTACCTTTTCAGATTTTCTTCTTTCATTTAATGATATGCATTTAAGCTTATTCTGTATCTTTCCACACCTTGAGAATTTATTTTTTTTGATCACTGAATAATATTTTAATGTATGGATATACTATAGTTAGTTTATCCATGAACATATTGAAGGACATCTAAGTTGCTTCTGTGTTTTGGTAATTATTAATAAAGCTCTTATTAAAAATTTATATACAGTTTTATGTGAACATAAATTTTCAATTTATTTGAGTAAATTCCAAGGATTATGATTGCTGGAATATTTATAAGTGTATATTTTCTACTTCTCTCCACTAAAACACAATGCAGAAAAATGAAGAACCCAGAAACAGTGAATAAATCTAGTATTCCAATCACAGTTTCTAAACAAACTACCACTAAAAGGAACCACAAGAAATGGCCTATTCTTGGATTGGTGCAAAATGGGTTTAGAATATTCTTTCCTATGCAAAAAAAAAAAAAAAAAAATCTATCAATGATTGTTGGTGTCATATCAAAATGATCCAGGAGTGAACTTGAAGAAATATTTGACCAATATCGAGAATAAATAATCTTAATGGATCAACACACAGTGAATATGTTAATATAAACATATTGTTAATAATAATAATAATCTTTTTTTTTTAAGATTTTATTTATTTGACAGAGAGAAACACAGCCAGAGAGGGAACACAGGCAGGCGGAGTGAGAGAGGGAGAAGCAGGCTTCCTGCCGAGCAGGGAGCCCAATGTGGGGCTCGATCTCGGGTCTCTGGGATCATGACCTGAGCCGAAGGCAGTCGCTTAACCAACTGAGTCACCCAGGCACCCCAATAATAATAATAATCTTAAACATCTTTGGACATGTTTGGAGAGTTTTAGAGAACCAATTCACTTCAGTTGAATATTGGTTGAATATTCAACAGGAAAACATTCAGGAGCTTTTCTCCTTCTCTATCTCTCTTTTTGTAAAACTGTACCAAAGAGTAACCAAATAATAAAAGGAGGGAAAGTTTCCTTTTTTTTTTTTTAAGATTTTATTTATTTATCTGACAAGTATGCAGAGAGTCAGGCAGATCTCAGGACCCTGAGATCATGACCTGAGCTGAAGGCAGAGCTTTAACCCACTGAGCCACCAGGTGACCAAGGAGGGAAAGTTTCTTATAGAAGTATCCAGTCTAATGAGGAAAAAAAAAAAAAAATCAGAACTTGCAAATCCCTGAAGAAATAATGCATCTATGGAATGATCATAAATAGTGGTTAACATCTTATATGAGGATAATTAGATATTACCAACAATAAATTGTCTTATCTGATTAATCTCTAGATATAAGTGGCAATCTTTCTAAAGCATAGTAAATCAAGGGAAATGTTAAATGTTGCCATCAGTAAAATCCAGATTTTAAGAACTATAGCACAAATAACCCAATTTCTGCAAAAATTAAGTTAAAAAGAGGAATACAATCAGTACAGAAGATCTGATGACTTAAGTGTGTAATTTATAAATTTTGCTTAGCTATAATTCAAGCAAATAAGCAGAAATAGAAATTAGGATCAAGCAGTGAAATTTGGAACTAATATATATTTGATGATATTAAGGGGTTTCATAACAGATTTTTGTAGACTTAACAAAAGCTGTATGTTTATGCTTTACATTAGCCATTATATTTTAGGGATATATATTAAATTATTTGTGAATAAAATAACATGATGTCTAGAATAGGCTTCAAAATAATGCAAAAGAAGGAATGTGTAAGAATGAAGATAAAGTATAATTATCCATGAATTTTTACTGTAAAAGCTCAGTGATGGGTACATGAGTTTCAAAAATTATTATCTTTTCTATTATTTCTATTTTTTCATAATATAGAGTTAAAATTGAGTTGTGGCAACACCTTTACTTCACAATATAAAGATGTCAAATTAATCATTAAAGTCCTCATTTTTATTATGAAAAATCAAATAAAATAATCTGAGAATATTAAATGAATACACTATTAAAGTTATTTTTAAATTGTCTTATACTTTATTTTCTCAATAATTTATATTATTTTTCATTAAATATTACTTCAGGATTTATGCAATTATTTAAGATCGGCTATGAGATTACAGGGACTATAGTCTAGTACCATATATTCTGTTTTATGTAACATATTATGGTTTCCTAGAGAATTTAACTTAAAATGTATGTTGGGGAGAGATATGGAGTGTGGTTGACGTCAAAAACTGATGTTATTCTGTAATAAGAAGATTATATGTTTTTCAAAGAGCTTTGAAATGAAGATGATTGAGTTATATGGATATGATTTAAAACAGGTCCTTTTGACAGCAAATAGCAAGATTTCTAGAAGTTATAAGCAGGTAAATAAACTATAATTAATAAATAAAAATAAATTAATATTATTGTCTTATTCTTAATTTGTCTTTACCAACACTTCCATCTTGTATACAATATTTTATTATATTTTTCTTGACTATTGAGTGTGTATAAACCTTTATTCCTCGTTAAATATCTCATTGAGAATCACATAGTTTTAGTATTACTCAGTGTGAATCCTTTAAAAGTATATAATCTCAACATATATTTTTGCAATTAAATTGCTTGGATAAGATTCCCAGTGTGTAATTCTGAAGTAAGAATTCTTTTATCCATTAAGTTTCAATATAGAAAATATTATTCTCAACAAAATTTTAAGCACCTATATTTATTGTGCACTCAAGATTTGATCTCAAAGACCCAGTAGGTATTTTTTATTAACATATAATGTGTTGTTTGTTTCAGGGATACAGGTCTGTGAATATATTTTATGAAAATGAATGTACTCTTCTGATTATAGCTTGGAAACCTGACTGTAAGAAAAGTGTGATTCTATATAAATAAAATAATTACATAAAGGAAATGTAAAAGTGACAAAATGATACATAGATAGGGTTTTTCTTTAAACCTAGTTTTCAATTTTGGAACTTTAAGTTCCTCTAAAGGAAAGAAGGATTGACAATCACTGAAATGTATTGGTTCTCTTCTCAGAAAGCCTGTTCAAGTCTTTCATGCTCAAAAAGAAAGGAGAAATATTTAGACAACAAAGTATGGTTTAACATTTGCTTTCACTTTATTTTATTTTATTTTATTTCATTTTATTTTTTAAAGATTTTATTTATGTATTTAACAGAGAGAGATCACGGATAGGCAAAGAGGCAGTCAGAGAGAGAAGGGGAAGCAGGCTCCCTGAAGAGCAGAGAGCCCAATGCAGGCCTCTACTCTATCCCAGGACCCTGAGATCATGACCTGAGCCCAAGGCAGAGGCTTTAACCCACTGAGCCACGCAGGTACCCTCACTTTATTTTAAAGATACATTTTTTTTCTCACTTAGATTCCTATATAAAAATGATATTGATTTTCTGGCTGCAACTTGGTTACCCACTCTGTCTTGTCAGTAATACTGACAATACATTAATGAGGACATAGTTCTTCCGTGCCTAGAAATACATGTGAAATTGTAAAAATCCCACCGATAATATGCATGGCATTATATGTACTCCTTGCAAATTGAGCTATTAAATTTTTAAGATTTAATTAATTTATTTATTTGACAGAGGGAACACAAGCAGGGGGACTGAGAAAGGGAGAAGCAGGTTCCCAGCGATCAGGGAATAGGGCTCGATCCTGGGATTTGGGGATCATGACTTGAGCCCAAAGTAGACCCTTAATGACTGAGCCATCCAGGTGCCTCAGTTATGAGACAGTTTTTAAGGTAATTTTAATATATTAAACTTTCTAACACAGTTGATTTATACTCTGTTGCATTCTTTTAGATGTTTGTTATTAATTTCATTCTTAATTCTAATTGTTTGCTATATGTTTTGTGTGCTTTTTAATGATTTTGTATAGATAGTGTGCTGTTTCCAAAATTAGGTTATATACTTCTGAGAGTTGGAAAATATACTTTTTGTTTTGTATATTGCTTATTATTATGGTGATTATATGTTCTTATTAGTCTGGGAAAATTATGTTTTACATATGTTGTCCTTAAATTCCATTTGTTTTATATTTGGCCCAAGATTTTTCATATTGTCTCTGTTGTTTTTACTTGTGTGGATAAAGCCAGAACAGGTTTGTTAAGATTCCACTTTGGCTTCTGTTGTACTTTCCTTTAGCAGTGAATAAGATAATGTTCTGTGAACAGCATTATCACTTCAGCATATAGTTATTTCTATTCTTTGAAATGTGACCTAATGAACACCTCCCTTTCCAGGAAGTTATTTAATGCTGCTCTGTGTGAAGGCCACATGCTCCATCAGCCATTATGTGTTAGAGCTCATGCCACCGGACAATACATATACAAAGTCACGCCAGCAGATAAAGAAGTTGGAGGGAAATGTGTGGGATTACAAACTCAGTAAATAGAAAACATATGTAGGAAATAGAAGCTGACTTGTCTTAGCCTGGATTGTATAGAGTGGTCTGAATACTCTTGTTATGATAATAGCATAATTTCTTGTATCACATAGATATATGGCAGCATATTTTTATCATTTCCTGAGATTTTTAATTTTAAAATGAAACATTTTCACAGCTGCAAGCTGAAAAAAAATCCACATAAATTGTATGCCAATGGGAACATGAGTAGTGAATTTCTGTTTTTTTAAGTGAGACGGTTGTGTGATTTGCACAAACTATTCATTTGACATCCAATCTGTGGGCATACTAGTTTTACTGACAATATGGTAATCATAAGACACAAATCTGAAAAAATATCAGCATCACTTCCTTAATAGATCAAATGACTATTATAGTAAATTCTATTAAAAAAAATGAGGATCAATTATCTACAAATACCAATTTTAGTTGAGCACAGCATCATGATATAAATATTCTTACTAAATTAAAAAATATATATTCTTGAAACTAGTTTTAAATATATACTTTTAAAATCCATCTAAACTGTGATATCTAGCAATCAAATAGAAGTTCTGTGGTCAAAGTTTACATATATATTTTCACATGTATATAAACTATAAAATATCAGAATCACAATATTTTATGAGAAAGCTAATGCTAAATAAATATATTTATATGTATTTTAGCAGAATTTAGTACATACTTGCTTTCTTGCCTGATATCGATTGAATTAAGAAACGTTACTATCTTTTATTCTTAAGATTCTCAACTTCTAAAA
Organism: Spilogale gracilis; assembly: GCA_004023965.1. NCBI lineage: Eukaryota > Metazoa > Chordata > Mammalia > Carnivora > Mephitidae > Spilogale > Spilogale gracilis. The sequence continues at coordinate 10,307 of PITA01020891.1, read as the reverse complement.
ACAAATCCCAGTGTTCTACAATGTTTTAAAATAATACTGTAATTAAGCCTTCTAATATATTTTGCATTAAAAAAAGTCAGTTGAAAGCTGTCAACCAGAGTAGTCAAGAAATAGTGTCAAAAATTTTTTGACATGTTTATGTAGCAATTACTGACAATAAAGTCATAAACAAGTGGAAAGTATGAATATGAATGAACAGTTTCCAAAAATCACTACTTGTTTTAATGTTGCTTTTAAATATTCAGGTAATCAAAATTTAAAAAAAAATATTTTTTTGACTTTCAAGGTGTATATGCCGTATTTCTTCTTGAAGAATATATTTTAAATATGTATTTCTAAAAGAGGTAAAGTTAACCAATTTGGCAAAACTCATTTTTGATTGGCGCCTGGGTGGCTCAGAGGGTTAAAGCCTCTGCCTTCAGCTCAGGTCATGATCTCAGGGTCCTGGGAGTGAGGCCTGTGTTGGGCTTTCTGCTCAGCAGGGAGCTGCTTCCTCCTCTCTCTGCCTGCCTCTCTACCTACCCGTGATCTCTCTCTGTGTCAAATAAATAAATAAAATCTTTAAAAAAAGAAAAACAACTCATTTTTGATCAATAAATAATTATTTCAGAAAATGAAGAAAAAGAAAGTGTCCCAGGTCACCTTACTTATAACAAAATTCTTGAATTAACAGCTTTTCAGTAAGTCATGCTAATTAGTTCCTTCATTTTTCTTTATAAAATACCAGTTTTATGTGTTCAATTTCCTGAGACTTCTGAATTTTGTGTTTCAATTTAGGTTTAGCAAATCAAGATTTAATTAGCGTTGTAAGATTATAATTGGGTATTTTTTAATTTTGTCTGCTGTTTACATGATACGCATTATGGTTGAAGAAATATCAAGTCAGAAATAAAAAATGCAGTTATGCTTTTGATTTATCAACTTACTCAAATATTAAAAGTGTTGTGTCAAATATTTCACATGTACCTAGATATCCAGATTCAAAAATGAAATATATTGAAATTTAAACAAATGGCAACAAAAAGCCTATAGACCTTCAGAGGTACTAAATAAGATAGTTTTCCTTTTTGTCATGAGGTTATTAAGGCCTAAAAAAATCTCAAGTAATCTTTCTAAAGAGGAGTTTACTGGTACTTATATTATTGTAGCTCCACTGGAAATTCTTTGCCTTTAACTGTAATGGTTCTTCATTTTGTTTTATGGAGATCTATTTCTGGTTCTTAAAAGTTTCTATGGTTATGTTTGTTCATTAATGCTTTTAATGTTCCTTGTTATATTGCTGCTTCAATTTTTACTACCTTGCTCACATCAGGTTCTCACAGCTTGGAATTTACCTTGAGTCATAAAAGTTTGAGATTGTGACCTAAACTCTAATGATGTAGAACACTGGGTGGTTCTTTAGGGCTCAGTAGGATTAATGGAGGTTTCTATACTTTTAATCAAGTGCTGTAATGATCATACACTGAATTTTGTAGAATGGTTACAAGACAGATAAGCCTATTAGGAGGGAAAAAGATGATGTGACAAGTCACATAAATAAAATGATCAGGGGAGAGGAAGTGTAATAGATCTCTACTTAAATATGAGAATCCCACTGAGTATTCACAATGTGCTCTTAGCTAATAGCCATAAATAAGCATATATTCTATGCAAAATAATTAACTTTTATATCTTTAAGGCAGACTGTGATGGCACAAGACCTAAGTAACAAAGTATAGGGAAGAGGATATATTTCTCCCGAGGTTAGACATACCATTTTTATGAAAATATAATAATAATTATAAAAATAATATATTTGAGATGTAAGATTAAGTTTTGCCCTGTTTATCTTTTGATAGTCATCGTATTAGATTGCTTCAGAGGACTGAAGCATTTGGGCAGAGTTTCTTTGATATAGAAAGTTTGAGAGGGATGAAAGCTGTAGAATGCTAATGATTACCTGAAGCTCTATGTAGAGAAAGATACTGGGCTTCATCTGAAATCAGTAGGCAAGAGCACTGTTCTGTAAGAGAATACCTACAAGGAACTGTGGAGGAGTGATTTTGGTAGCATGATTACCACGCATATTCTTTCTTTTTTAACATTTTTTTTTAAGATTTTATTTATTTATTGACAGAGAGAAAGATCACAAGTAGGCAGAGAGGCAGGCAGAGAGAGAGAAGGAAGCAGGCTCCCCGCTGAGCAGAGAGCAGGATGCGGGCCTTGATCCCAGGATCCTGAGATCATGACCTGAGCTGAAAGCAGAGGCTTTAACCCACTGAGTCACCCAGGTGCCCTACCATGCATATTCTATCCAAACTTTGATTTTTGTCAAAGTTAAACAGATGAATATCAAGGTGAATATGTATGTATGTCTTAAGGCCTAACCTCTTTGTATCTTCTCAGTTATCTAAGTTGTAATTAATTTTACATAAAGACATACGCATACATGACTTTATATAAACACACAAATGTAATTGTTTTCTTACTTTAAAAGAGTTATTTACTTTTCAGTGATTTATTTATTTTTTTTAACCTCCACATTCCAACTATCCTTTTTCTCTTGGCCCCTCTCCAACCCCATTAGCATTCAATATCACAACATTTCACCTATTCTGTTCTTTTTAAAGATTTATTTATTTATTTCAGAGAGAGAGAACAAGCAGGGGAAGTGGTAGAGAAAGGAGAGAGAATTCTCAAGCAGACTCCCAACTGAGTGTGAAGCCCTACAGGGGGCTTAATTCTAGCACCCTGAGATCATGACCCGAGCCAGAAACAAGAGCTGGTTGCTCAACCAAATGAAACACCCAGGCATCTCCATTTTACCTATTCCAACAACATAATGAGTATCTTTTGGAATTTACTTTTATGTTCATATAAACCTGTAGATACATACATAAACTCTCATAAATAGATATACAGGCATAAGTATATAGGAAGTAAATTGCTTTTATAATTTCTTTTCAAAAATTATGCGTTATGTATACTTTTGAGCATCTTGAATTTTTTTTTTCTCACACAACAGTGTAAGATGGAACTCCCTGCATATCACGTACTAACACACTTTGTCATATACATTTATTTTATTTTATTTATTTATTTGACACAGAGAGAGAGCACAAGTAGGGGGACTGCAGGCAGAGGGAGAAGGAGGCTCCCTGCTAAACAAGTAACCCATAAGAGGCCTTGATCCCAGGACCCTGAGACCACGGCCTTGAGCTGAAGGCAGGAGCTTCACTGACTGAGCCAAGCAGGTGTCCTCTCTTTGTCATACTTTTTAATGTCTACTAAATTCTATGTGCTTTGTATGTGCCATAGTTTTTTACTCACTTTTCTACTGAAGTGTGATTTCTTTTTTTTTTTTTTTTTGAAGTGTGATTTCTTTCCATGTTTGCTTATTATAAAAGGTCTTTGCCTATTAGAAATATGTTTTATTAACATCTGTTAAATAATTTTATTAAAAAATAATAATATTTTATTAATCTTTGTAATTAAATTCATGTATGGAATCTTCGGTATCTATTCATACATAAATGCCTTTTTTTTTAGAGTTCCTGAGTTTAAAATCTTGATTAGGTATGTATTCTTTACTTCTAGAATGTGTAAATACATTTTTATTCTTATTATATTTTAAGATTTTATTTATTTATTTGAGAGAGAGCAAGAGAGAGAGTCCACAAGCAGCAAGGGGCAGAGGCAGAGGGAGAAGCAGATTCCTGATATGTGGGAACCTCAATGTGGGACTCAATTTCCAGGTACCTGGGATCATGAATGAGTCAAAAGAAAATGCTTAACTGACTGAGCCACCTATCCATATTCTTAAAGTATGCATATTGATTTTTTTAAAGACTAACCTTATCTGAATTTTATTCAGTACTATGAGATGACTGTTTCTTTTTAAAAAAACTCAAATAGATACTAAGATATGCTGGAAAATTAAATAATATATTTAATTTCAACTTATTGTAATTATTCTCCTATATAATGGTATCTACTATATTTTTAATTTCCTGTCTATTCCTATTCAAGTATTATATTGACTTAATTACAATGAGTCCATAGTATGTTTTTCTGAAGGGTTATTCCCCCATCATCACTATACTTTAGTATTATTTTCTTGAGTACTCTAAAAGAGTAGTCTTTCAGAAGAAATTTAAGATTATTTTACAGAATTCAGAAAAAAAATAACTATAATAACCATTAGGGGATGCTCATTCTCATTTAATTTAGTGAATAGTAGTTTTCTGAGAACTTATTTATTTATTTATTTTTATAATATAGTCTTTCCAACCCAGGGCAAAGTTTTGTTTTTTTGTTTTTGTTTTATTTTTAAGATTTTATCTGTTTATTGGACACAGGAAACCTAGCTAGAGAGGTAACACAAGCAGGGGGGCGGTGAGAGAGGGAGAAGCAGGCTTCCTACTGAGCAGGGAGCCAGATGTGGAGCTTGAACCCAGGATTCCTGGATCATGACCTGAGCAGAAGGCAGCCGCTTAATAACAGCCACCCAGGTGCCCCACCAGGATAAAGTTTTTAAGAGAGACATACAGGACATTATAACATTTGAAATCACACAAGTGTACATTCAGTATAAAATCAAATCTTGTTCACATAAAAATAAAATTAGTGTATAAAAATAAATCACATCCATGAATAAAAAAATGAAAGTGTAAAATTTTAGCCTGCAGAACAATAAAGATATTTTAATCCAGTATAAACTTAATATGAAAGAGAGAAAATTCTCTTTTTATGAGAAAATTTTGTCTCACTTTGATATTAAGTTTATACTGAAGTCAAGTATGGTAAAGTTCTCTATGTATCATTTGATTACTTTCCTAAATGTTTTGTTCATTTTTTTAATCTTAATTATTATTATTATTTTTAGCATCATTATTTTTTAAGTCAGCATGGTTTGAGAGAGATATGGTGAAATCTCCTGCTGTACATCAATATAGTTAGTCAAGATATCCTTAAATTTCTAATTATTTTTGTGTTAGAAATAACCTTGTGTATTGTGGTTTATCATCATTATATTCTCATCATACATTTTTTCTTTTTTTTTTTAAGATTTTATTTATTTATAGTAGGCAGAGAGGCAAGCAGAGAAAGAGGAGGAAGCAGGCTCCCTGCTGAGCAGAGAGCCCAATGTGGGCCTTGATTCCAGGACCCTGAGATCATGACCTGAGCCGAAGGGAGAGGCTTTAACCCACTGAGCCACCCTGGCACCCGTCATCATACATTTTTTCATTGTATATATCATATATTCATTGTATACATAATACACTATATAATAGTCTTTCTATTTTTATTATTGTTTTTGACTTGAACTTCCATTTGGCTGACCTTATTATCTCCATACTTACTGTTCTTTTATTTTCTTCAGTTTATATATTTTTTATTTTTTTTAAGTTCAATTAGCCAACATATAGTATCATCAGTGTTTGATGTAGTGTTCAGTTTCATTTGTTATACAACACCCAATGCTTATCCCAACACAAGCCCTCCTTAGTACCCATCACCTGGTTACCCCATCTACCCACCCCCATCCCTTCTTCAACCCTCAATTTGTTTCCAGGAGTCCAGAGTCTTTCATGGTTTGACTTTCTCTCTGATTTCTTCCCATTTCCTGGTATGTTTTACCTCATTTCTTCAATAAATTTGAAACAAAAAAAAATGGCATTTTAATCTATTTTTTGCAACAAATACATTACAGGATTTAATCTTATGAATAGGTAAATTTAAGCTAACAAACAACCCTGGTCTCTAAGCAGCTTAGGACAATAAAAGCTCGCTTCTTACTCATTTTGTTACTAGATCTGGTTGATCTTGGGATGCAAACTGTCTTAATTTTACTCAAAGACTTGGGAATGATTAGGGCAATCATATTTGGCAATAATATTAATTTTAAAAGTCATTTGTAATCTCTCTCCTCTGTTAATATATGTTGAATTTTTACCCTAAAATTTTTATAGTAAGAAAATACAGTTGATACAAAACAGAAGATGCTTGAATAACTTAAGCATTAGTAATAGAGCTTTGATAAGTAAAACTATTTTGTTTTCATCATTTGCCATAAACCTCTACAAAATGTAGATTGCTGTGAAAAATTAAGTTGAACATTTTATTTATATATTTTGCACATTTATAAAAACATAAGCTTAAGTTAAGACAAATATCAGAGCCAATATCCATATGCAAGAAAGCTAGAAGATTATTTCATTTGGGATTATGGTTAATAATAGCATTTGTGAGAACTATGAATATAGTTCTATCAGTTCATATAATGAAATGCAGTGGTTTTTGATAGAAATTTATATTTCCTAGGTACCTGGATGAGTCTGTCAGGTAAGCTCCATCTTAGTTTTGGCTCTTGGTTTTGACTCAAATTATGATCTCTGAGTCATGGAGTGGAGCCACACTTGGGGCTCTGCACTCAGTGGGGAGTCTGCTTCCCCTCTCCTTCTCCTTCTGCCCCTCCCCTCACTTGCACTCTCACTCTCTCAAATAAATAAATCTTAAAAAAAAAATGAAATCTGTATTTTCTACTATGTTCCTGTATTAAGGAACATGAACTAGTATTTAATGAGTAGTCCAGGAGAAAAAATGCTTATAGTGAAGTCTTGAGCTTTTAATATTTTGATTGATACTTATTTGGTAACTCTTTGCCTGGCTCTTTTTACTCACTACCGGACATCACTGATATTTTGTTATGATCCCAAACAGAAGCTTCATGTTCAATATTTTCACACACTGACTTCTACAGGAAATTGTTCTCTCCAGCATGCTTTCTGAAATTCTGGCTGCCCATGTTACTGGTTAATGACTGTAGCCTTCTGATGCTACTGCCTTCTGGCTCTTTCTAGTCTAACTTGCTGTGTCTATGTTTTGTATATTAAACAAGGAGAAAAACATTAGAAAACCCAGAATGTGGAAAGTCACCTCCTGCTTGTAGCATATTTGAAAAAATGATTCCCTATTGCGCAGCATCATTAAACATTCACCAAGCAAACATTCTTCTGAGGCATTGCTTGTCCAAGTATTCATGTTCCATATGTAACTAGCATTTATTGAAAACAATATTCCTGTACATTTATTCTGGTTAATAAATATATAAATTAAGGTGAATTTATGGTTTATTTTTTCTATTTATTTTGCTCAATTTCAACTGATATTTTGGTACTCCTTTTCTAAGAATGCAAAAGTAAATGAATTAATACAAATATCCAATATTATTTTATCAATAATTTGAAAAATGATTCATATTTACTTTTTTCATAAGCCATTAAAAAAGAATTAAATATGTTTTACTATAAAAGTTACTACATTTTTTTTGGGTAGTGATAGCCTGAAACATTAAAGTTAAAAGCCTGTCTTTATAGATCCTGTCACAAAGTATCATGTAGAGCAGGATTTTATAGATTATGAAGTAGCATGTCATAGAATGTTTGTAAAAGCCTTTTTCCTAATTTCCCATCAATATATAAATACTTTTCAAAGAAAATGCATTGTGATAGCTTTCAGAATTACATCATTTTCTCAAGAATAGTATAATAACAAGCCAGAAATCAAATTATATCTTTTAAAAAGTAATGATATGGAATGCCTTGGATTTCTGAAACAATAGCAAATGGAAAAGTATACAGTTAGAATTCTAGTTCATTGGTGCTGTTATGAAAACATCATGTTCTTCAAATGTTTTGTCTAATGTTTGAGCAGATATTTCTTATGGTTGGAAACTGACAGACCTCATTTATATTCTTCTTTTTAGTGTTACATAATGGAAACTAAGACCCTCAATCTCCTCACAGATTCTTGCCAGTTAGCTTCTGGTTAGCTTCGCAAAAGGGAGGTATTCTTGGAGTGCTGCAAGATAGGAGGAGGAGGAAATAGTGTTCTTTCTCTTTTAATATATTGTTTGGCAGTATCTATCCAGCAACATCAGGTAACAATTGAGTCTAGGAGATTTGGGTCAGTTCTAACATCCCCAGCTTAAAACATTTTCCCAGGGGCGCCCGAGTGGCTCAGTCATTGAGCATCTATCTTCGGCTCAGCTCATGATCCTGGAGTCCCAGGATCAAGCCCTGCATCGGGCTCCCTGCTCGTCGGAAAGCCTGCTTCTCCCTCTCTCACGTGTGTTCTCTCTCTAGCTGTGTTTCTTGCTGTTGAATAAATAAAATCTTAAAAAAAAAAAAAAATCCTAGCACCAGGCATTAGTGTGTCCTTGCGGGTTAGATGTTTTTTCTGTAGTAGCATCAGTCCTAGGAAATACTTGCCTACACGTTCCAGCCTTGGTCACCTTAATATTTATAGCATGCCACATGATCTAGAAGAGCAGCAATAAATAAGATGCTCACCAGAAGGAAGGGGAGCAGATTTTCCTGCACTTCCTAAGCTTTAGGTGACTTCATTTCTTTTTTATCCATTTGGTTATCCCAACATTTTTCAGCTGGTTCTCTGTTGAATGCTCTCTTTTCAGAATATCTAGATTCATTGTCTAATTGACTAATGATACCACCTAACTGATACAATATGTAATATAATATAATGATCCAGTGTCAGGTTTGGCTAGCAAACTCCAAGATGGGAAATGAAAAGATTCCTCCAGACCCCTTAGTAGAAGAAAGGAGAGGCCTGAGGACCAGACGCTGTAGCAGCAAAAGACCCTGTGCCAGGCTTTGTTTCCACTTTTACTGGGGTCTTAGTAACACATCAGTTACAAGCACAAGGCAAAGGATAAAGGGTAACTTTAACAGTCAGGATAATAATATATCAGGCAGCATGTGATAAGGGCGAGGAGGAAAGGAGTCTGTGAAGTACATGACCCCCACCAGTGCTCGGTTTTCTTCAGAACTTAAACATTGACTCCCTAGATGAGCTGCAGTAAGAATCTGGCCTTTTTCAGCAAAGAAACTTTAAAGGAGGCCCAGTGTTCCAGACATTCTTCTTTCCTTTTTCATTCAGTCTCATCAAGGGAGGAACATATAATTATATTTTGTCTTTCCATGTATTGTGAATTCCCACAACCCAAAGATTAGAAAAGGAGATTTGTTTGTTTGTTTGTTTTTACTGGAATGTGTTAGTAAAAGTAAAACTTGGATCATAAAATGGTGGGTCAATTACTATGCTGATGTTTATAAAATTCCCATTGATATTTTTTCATACTACATAACTATGATTAAAATACTTGTCTTGAAATAGACTCAAATCTAAAGAACAAACTGATGGTAATTGGAGGGGAGATGGGCAGAGGGATTGGTTTAAACAGGTAATGGGTATTAAGGAGGGCACTTGTGAGCACTAGATGTTAGATGGAAGTGATGAGTTACTAGATTCTACACTAGAAACTGATATTGCACTGTATGTTAACTAGCTGGAATTTAAATAAAAACTTAGAAAAAAATATTTGTCTTGAGGAGTCTAGATATATTCAAAAGACAATAATCTCTAAATAAGGCTTAGAAATTGATTCAAACTATGTCCTTTAATCAAAAGTCACTCTATGAATAATTCATTATAAACTGAAATACAAATTCATCTTTAATTTTAAAGTATAACAGAGTGTGCGTGGCTCAGTTCTTTAAGCAAATGCCTTCGGCTCACGTCATGGTCCTGGAGTCCCCATATCGAGTACTGACTGCAACAGGCTTCCAGCTCTGCAGGGAGTCTGCTTCTACCTATGACCTTTTCCTCTCTCATGCTCTCTCTCTCAAATAAGTAAATAAAATCTTTTTTTTTTTTAAGATTTTATTTATTTACTTGACAGAGGGAAACACAGCCAGAGAGTGAACACACGCAGGGGGAGTGAAAGAGGGAGAAGCAGGCTTCCCGCCAAGCAGGGAGCCCAAAGCTGGGCTGGATCCCAGGTCTCCAGGATCATGACCTGAGCCGAAGGCAGTCACTTAACCAACTGAGCCACCCAGGCACCCCAAAGTAAATAAAATCTTTAAAAAATGTTAAAATATAACAAAATCTATGTATATAAACTTAATTATATTAATGGTGAATATTAAATATGTTAAGGGTTTTTTTTTTTAATTTTAATTTTAATTTTAATTTTTTTTTATTGTTACTAAATTTTTTTTTCCAGTGTTTCAAGATTCATTCCCCATTCCCCACACCCAGTGCTCCCCACTTTAGGTGTCCCCAGTACCCACCACCAGGCTCTCCCATCCCTCCACCCCCCTCCCTCCGAGTCCCTCAGTTTGTTTCTGTGTTCAAAATCTCTGTTGTTTCGTTTCCCTCCCTAGATTACCCTAGTTCCCATTTGCTTTCCTTCTGCCACTGTCCTCCAGTTTGCCCCTCATGCACCGCAAGTAAGTGAGACCATG